>WUQG02424103.1:0-14911 GCA_011317285.2 Androctonus mauritanicus | reverse complement strand
AGATAGCCTACACGACTGCCAGTGGCCTGTCTTCTCTTCATATTTATAGGCAAAAGTATACCAATTATGTTTATTATTCGTGTCAATGATTAAATAAAATCGATTTATTATGAAGAAATATGCTATACGAAATGTTAAATAACCGATTAGTCACTAATAACTATTCTTGCATAATATCGAAAATAGAGAGTTTTTAAAAGCTGTATCAGTATAACATGGCTGACGTATTTTTGACATTTTCCATTATACATGGGAATAAAAGGATATACAAATTGTATTTATTCCACTTCCGTTAGGATATCAGAAAATATTAAGTGATTATATTGACATTCTTATGTTATCTGGACAGAAATAAAGTTTATTGAAATTAAATAATTGATTTACAATGTAATTCATTGTTGTAAGAAGAGAAAAGTAGTTAGCCATTGGCCAGACACCTGGATAGAATATTATTAAATTCAAATGAAATTATAGTTTCTGTGTGATATTGTGATATCTTAGTTGAACAATGAAATCCGTTCAAAAAAATAAAAGATATCCAATAATGTAATTTAATGTATTGATCTTTACTTGTTTAATTTTTATAATTTATTTTCTGGCTAATAATGTATTTATTGTTTTTATTATATTGCAGTAAGTCCTTGTTTAACGCGGAGGATACGTTCCAAAAAATCAAGCGCTAAATGAAACAGCGTTAAACCTGGTCATCTTAACAAATAAATAATGGAGATAAGTGAAACAAGACAATATTTTTATTGCTAATATCGATCTATATTCATAAATCTTTGGTTAAAATGAAAAATATTAGAATAAATAATTTATATCGGTGATAAGAAAGATTCTTCCTCATTTGACACTTTTTGTTCTTTCATTAAGAAGTTATCTATGGTGATTTGCCTTTTCCTATTTCGTTCAGCCAGCCATTGTCGATAGCCAGATATTGAATCCATGACACCTGGCCTTGCCTTTGAATTTCTATCAAAATTTGGATCATTTTGTATAAACTGATCCATAATTTCTGTAATAGGGGCTAAACTTGTTTGGAGAAAATCCATTGCAAGTTCCGCAGCAAATTTTCGAACGTACTGCACTGCACTTCACTGATCCCAAACGCACTGGCAAACGGCATAGACGTATCGAAGCAACAAATTCGTGCGATTTGGGATTTATGTGAATATATGGGTTTGAAAAAACGCGTTAAATTGAATCAATAAAAAATATAGAATTGGGAAAAAATCCGCGTTATACGGAAACAGCGTTAAGCGAGGTCTTACCGTATGTCATATTAATTAATCTGAATGATAGCGGTTATTTTATCGGAATAACGTTATGGTCTTCTTTGGATGAGCATTATAAAAGACAAGATATAATTAATATGATGATAAAATATTCCGTTTACATTCTTAATTTTCGTAGAATATTGATAAATTATTCATTTCTATAAAATAGATTTAAAGTGAAACTCAGTCATAGATTATTAATTATACAAACAAAAACATTTATATAATTTAATAGTTTAAATAATCATCTATTTTTTTTTTCTTAACGTTGTAAATGTTTCCGCTCTGTTTACTAATAGAAAGAGTCTCATGGTTAAATTTAAGAAATGAATACATTAATGACTCAGAAAATTTTTTTCCCAAAATTAACATTTGCATTAATTATTTTGTTTCGAAATATTTTAAATCGACAGAATACCGAATCAGCTCCTGTTTTTAATCAAGTATGGCTTTTGAAATTTAAAAATAAATATTTTTAATTATATTAATCTCTTATACAATATTCAATAAATCATCTTGCTAATCATTCATAAAATAATTTAATTTTTCTGGTTGCTCGATGGAAATATTCTTCAACCATATTTTTATTATAATCTATCCTAGAATAACAGTATACATTATTTTATTCCTTATAAATATTTTAAATGCTTTGAATTATATAATTGATATCAATGGAATTGTTCAGCGATCAATTATCTAACTATAAAAGATTTATTATATTGGAGATATATTTGTAACAGTCGGATTATGATATTTCATCACTTTAGTAACATTTATCATATTTGTTACTGGAATAATTACTAGTGTTATACATCGATGTGCCTGGCAGCCATCTGAGAACAACAGTATATATTAGTCATGGTCTGTCAATCACTTGAAACTTTCGTCTAAATTCTAGCGCAGTTTAAGTTTTACGCCATAGTTTCACTTCATTCAAGATATACCAATATAATTTTTTGTCTCCATGTGGTCCTCTTGTGGTGCGGTAGAACGAAATATATTATTCTCCCATATTCTCTAATTCAAAATGAATCATTATCAGATTTAATGCCCATGATTATCATATGAATTTTATAAAAATAGAATGAATAACTTTGTAACCTTGTATATGTTAATGAATATCTGCCAAGATTAAACGCTATGGCCTCATAGCCCTTCGTGGGCTATGAGGCCATAGCGTCACTAAGCCCAACCAAATTTATACTTTAAACGTCCAGCATTTTTAATGTTTGCAACTAGGGAGTTTTTTGCAATAGAGTTAAGATTATCATTCGTGGAAAAATCTACTAATTAATTGAAAATATTTAGTGGGAACAACTGTCAAACAGTCAAATAGGAACGTCATTTGATAAACCAAGTTTTCTTTCGAGAAGTATATTAAAAATAGGAAATTGCCACAACTTTTTGACTGGTATAAGTTATAATGGATACGTGGATGAATGGATATAAACATAAATTGTGCCTCTATAGTCAATTACACTTCAAATAGTTTCCAAAATTTTCAATACTTTTGAAACTTTTTATTCCGACGTTTTATTTTTATTTAATATATTGCAGTTTCTATCACTTAATATATTTACCTTTATCTGTTTTTGACGGAGTACATGTAAAATTTTACGTGGCCTTTACACAATTGTTGTATTATGTTTTGTTGGTTTTTAATTCATTTGTTACTTTGCTAATAAAATTTGTTCAGAATACATTTTTAATATTTTAGTTGCTGTTTGATGCAGTTTGGCACATGAGGATTGTGCCAATAAAAGCCAATTATCAGCATCCTTAGTGTCATATATATAGTACATATATATATATAATGGATTGTTTGTTTATTTGTATTCTATCGAGTAGTAGTATAAGCTACAACCGCTAAGCTGGAAATTATTTTTGTTTTTATCCCACTTAATAAAAGTGGTCTTTTAATGATTATTCAGAATAATCATCATTAAATAATTCAAAATATCCATAGAGTTTAAGAATTTAGTTCATAGATTTTTTGTGAAAACTATTAGATCCGGAGCAGTTGCTTTCCCTGATAATTTATTGCACTATCTGTTCATTATGCTGTTAAACTTTGCAGATTCTGAAGAACTGGATAACTGCAATGAGTTATCCAGTTCTTCAGAAAGCTTCTTCTAAAACACGACTTCTCAAACTTTTCCATTTAGAGATCCTTTTTACCAGAGGAATTATTTTCACCACCCTGGGTATAGAGGCATATAAACTATAATGCTAAGTAAAACATTTGCTGATAATAAATGAAAGAACATTTATTCGAAAACAATTCTTTGATACATTTACGAATATAATTTTACCATGTATTAAATACTAAAGCCAAATATTCCTACTAATGAGCTTGGGTGTGCTTGTTTACTTTTACATAAAGATGAATATTTGATATTGCAAGACGTCGAACTTCAACGTTTGGCAGAGTTGACCGAGTTTTTGATTTTATAAACATTAACTATGCTGAAAATGCCGCTTGCCATAAATACGTAGTAGAAAATGTTAGAAATATATGTTTAGAGCCGTTTCAGAAAGTGTTGGCGCTGTTTCACGATCATAAACTCCTAGACGTAGTATACGTAGTATTGCAAACAGGTTTGGAATTAATTTTCGGTCTTTGCGCCACCAGAAATTTTTTAGTTTTGCTAAAATTTTTGCCACTCCTAAGTTTAGTTACACGATATGGAGTGGCCACTCACACTTTGAGAAGCCCTGTTCTAAAATATACATGAATGCATAATTATTTATATCAGATTATCAGAAGTAAGTAGAGTTTAACAGTTATAGTTTCTACCGTTTGGAAAATTGCTGTACAGAAACAAATAAAACGTAAAATAAAACGATTTCATTCAGAAGTGTAAATATTATTTATTATTTCGTGAAATGTGTTTATTTTTCATACTACATGTATATGACTAGAGAGATGGCATAAGTTACTGAATAGATTGCACAATGCACAGATTCTTTCCTAGGCATTGCAGTGTGTTTATGACATGTTGCATTGCTAACTATACCGGGGTAATATAAGTTGATATGAGTAAATACCTAAACTAAAGAGGCGACCCTAAACTTTTTTATCTAACAAATATGACCATTGGTCAAAAAAACTCAGCCTGTTCGACTCAAAAAATGGTAAAAAAAACCCAGCTTGTTCGACAGTTTTAAGAAATTTAACTATAGTGACTTGAAAAGTTATGCATTATTTATTTATTGGAAAATAATCTGGATATTATACACCTTAACAAATTTAGAAAGAACAAATCTTTTCTAAGCAGTAGTAATTCAATTAATCTGATGATAAATATAACTTGTTAATAAATATGAGGTTTGAAAAGCATGAAATAATTTTCTAATTAAAAAGTTCTGCCTAGGAACACTTCAGGAAGAAGATTGACAACATGTTCAATATTGTTCTATCATAGCATTACGAATTTCAATATTCCTTCAAGAAAAACTTCTTCAAATGCAGAGTGGAAAGACATGTATACTTATGAGTTACTGAACTTTCTTTAAATTATGAGGATTATATTAAAAAGCAACTGAAACACTGAAAGTACAAATGAAATCAATTTTAAATAATTAAAAATCAAGTTTGTACTAACATATGTTTTTGAAACAATGCCGGACATCGATGACAATACTTTGCTAGTAATAAATATAATCCTTTTATACCATAGATTATAATAAAAAACTGTTAAAATAATTAAATTAATAAAAAAATAAAGTATTTTTATTGAGTAGATTCAGAAAATTGAAATTTCATAAAATTCTTAAAAATAAAAAAAAATAATGATAAATTACGAAAATATTGGCATTATATAAAACAAGAATAATTAAATCATAGCATTAAAATTATTTTTGATACGAATTTTAAATTTTAGATAGTGTACTTCATTAAAAGCGGTAGCTCATTCGTACTTCTGATTTGATTCGAACGAATTAAAATATTTTACTATATTTCCAAACAAATAATTGATGCAAATTTTAAATCATAACTTTAGGAAAGAATTTCTTAGTCGTTAATTTATTGGTTCTTAAATTTAACCATGAAATAGTTTCTATTAATAAACAGCAGAAACATACCAAACATAAAGATACTAAATTGTTCAGCTGTGTAAAGAGTTTCTTGTCAATATAATTAATAATCTATGACCGACTATACGCTGAATTACATTATATAATTCCATTTCCTATTGGGCAATGGAATTATATAATGCAATTCAGGGCCGGATCTTGGGTGAGGCAAGTCAGGCAATCACCTCCGGACAAAATTATCAGGGAGCACTAAAATGCAGTTGCAATTTCATCCACCAGCATAATTATATTTATTTTGGCAATAATTCAGGCTGTAGAATCGATGTACGAAGACATAATGGTGTATTTTTCTAATGGATATTACTTATCGAGGGAGAGAGAAATCAATGTTGATTAATTGATAGGCAATTATTAAATTGCCTAGTTCATATTTATTACATTAAATATAGATAATTTTATTTATATCTATTATAAATATATTTGTTGATAATATATGATTAACTATTTGTTGATTTGAAAAAATATATAAATTTTTTTATATGTTTCAGTGACTATGTATCCGAGGTCATTACATTGACTGTTCTAAAGTATCATTAGGTCTATTACATATATTTATGCATTAATGCGCGTGAGTAAAGAGGAGAGAGAGCGCACCATTTTCTTATATTGGATAAAGAACTATCTAGAACCGGCGCTGCTGTAATTCATCGTGTCAAATTCTATAAAAATCACAAATTTAACCATAAAATAAAATGACTGTCTTTCAGAATAATTGATATGGGAGATTCAATAATCTTGCCAGATGTTGCCTCCCCCACTGTGAACTTTTTCTCTTATCACAACAATAAATTCATTTTCTTTCTAATTTGCTTAATTTTATTCTGGTCCAAGTAATAAGAGAATCTCATTCAAAACGTCATATTTCTTGATATGCTAAGGGCAGTTGGATAATCCTAATTCGTATATTCTTTTATTCCCATCTATATTGAATAAGGTCAGAAAACATGTTAGACTGATAAAATTATTTAAAATTCTCTACTTTCGATATTATGCAAGAATAGTTATTAATGACTAATCGGTTATTTAAGATTGTATGCCGCAGATTTCTTCATAATAAATCGATTTTATTTAATCATTGACACGGATAATAAACATAATTGGTATACTTTTGCCTATAAATATGAAGAGAAGACAGGCCACTGGCAGTCGTGTAGGCTATCTGAGAGCTCAGACTACAGTGTGGTAAACATGAAATATATTCTAGCTTCAGTTACCTTGGGTATTGTTATTTCACTGGTTAAATGTGGTTACCATCCGGTCGGTATGCCGGATAACTTTTACAGCGATACTCCCGAGATCAACAGACGATTCTGTAGTAAGTTATTGATAATATTCTAAAATTTAGTAGTATCAAATCGCATTTCTTTAATCCGTCAAAATTTATATTGTATATCATCATACCCAGTACAGATTTTGCCTAATTAATTCTATTTTTTAAGATCTACCTCAGAAACAACGTGAGAGTTTCCGATTCTGTCTGCTGGAAAATGGAGTGGAAGAGGTAAGTTATTTGTTTAAATTTTTGTATATAAAAAAAGCATAATTAATTTTTCGGTATATTTAAATATTTAGTCTATTTTGATTTACCGAAACTGTGCTCAACAAGTAAAATTTTTCTATACTCTTCACCAAATCGATAAATTTGTATGTCATACCAGCTCTAAAAAAGTAAGTAATTTCATTTTCTTTAGTAGTAGAAATCTGTTAGATTTCTTCTGATAGTTAATCCAATTTCTTTATATTTGGAAGGAGCATTCGCAGGTAATCAATTGTCTCGTTCGTGCTCACCAAGCCTTAAACAAAGACTTGCCTAAAAGAGTTCCCGTTATTACGGTAAGTACTGCATAGAGTTTGAACTGGAAATTTCTCAGTGAGATAACTTTTTCTGAAGAAATTCTTTATTTTTATATTTTTTCTGATTAAGTGAATAACCGAAATAAAAATTTGGATAAATTTTTTCATAAATCCGATTAAAATGTAGAAATTTAAATTCTTAAATAATAAATAAAGAGAATATTTGTAGGTGTTGTAAAATAATAATAATTTTAGTATAACCTGTAGAAGAATACTCACCAAATATGTTTGACATTATTCTTCTGCAGCTTGTACCAAATATTTTTTGACTTTTATTATTATAGATGCCAAATAACTTTTTCCATAAATTAAATTGTACAGGTTATATATATTTTTTGTATTTTCTAGGAATGTTTGTCAAAGGAAGAAAAGGTCGAACATCATTTTCCAAAGTATAACTGATAGTAGAAGTTAAATTTTGGTAAATCCAATGAAAGAAATAATTGAAGAAAAATATATAATTTGTTCAATTCGTTGAGGTTTAAATTCAAGGATTACCGGGATACTTCTTCGATTAAACTATTTATCTTTTGCATTCTCTGTACTTAATTATTGAATAATTCATTGAAAGCTATTTCGTAAAATAAAATATTTTCTGTTTGAAATATTATTTATTTTTTATTTTAAAGAAAAACTGTCTTTTGTAAAAATTCGGAAATAATACCCTTATCTGGAAATAACATTTATCCAAAATAAGTTAATTCCTGTTCGTTTCAGATAAACTATTGCAGTTTTGTGAATTACCAATGTGTTAGATTAATTGAACAAATAGTGAATTTTTATTCACATATTCGATAATTATATCGTAATTTGGTAAAGAACATCCATGAATTTATATTTCAAAAAATTTATTAATTTTTTTATCAATTTGCATGTTCCAATAAGTAGTATATGACTTATAGTGGAATTCATTATGGTAGGAATTTATTTTATTTCTCATCTGTATTTGCACTTTCATCAATCATTAAATATTCATTGATCTTTCGCCATTGCGCTTAAACGTCACATAGAAGAAACTTCATGTTTTAAGATTGGATTTACATAATGACGTTTTAAGCTTATTTTTCCTCTAAAGTATTCGCTTATCGTTGGTTTCTGAAAATTGCCACTTTAACTGAAACCAAAATCCTATTCAAGTAATGTTGTTTACTTTGATGTTGTAGAAACATCTAGGAAGGTTTTCTTCCTAGATGTTTCTATAACATAACTAACATAACATAATAAAGGCACAACTTAATTATATACTGTTGCATCGCAGTTTTCATGCCTTATGGGTAAAAAAAATGATTTTCTAGTAAAACGTGGCTTAGAATTCAAGTGTTATGTTATATCTATGATTTTGTTTTAACTGTACTTTTCAATCATTTACTAATCACTAAATAACTGTGCCACTTCCACCCTTCTCTTATTTGGTAATACTCATGGAGATGTAAAGGACTATGACTGATAAACCCATCCTGCATTCCTCACCAAAATTTTCATCAATAATAATAATTTTGCCAAATTCATTTTATATTAACATATATAATATGAAGAGCATTTTTAAATTAATTGTTAAATTTCTATATGAGAAAATCTAAACAATGCAATTTAATTGTTACCACTAATATCTAGTGCATATACTAATACCAGTAGATAGTTTTTTCTCTCAATAGATGATGCCACATTCTACTAAGTAGAATAGTAATAAGTAGAGAGCGAATTATGTTCAAAATATTTATCAATTTGTGTAATTTTTCCATATAAATCTTAAGTGGTTATCATGGTTAATAAATGACGATCAAATAAAAATTTCAAAATAAATCAAAAATATTTATTCATAATAAAATAAATAAAGAAATAATCTTAGTAATTATCAAATATATCATGATATAAATTATTCAATAAAATCCGAGGTGGTTCTATGTCGGAGGAAGTACCAATGGCACAATGTAAACTTGTCTATTTCTCGAAAGTTAAAATTCCGATTTGAAATCTAGTTGTATATCCTTATAGAGTTCATAAAGGGTAACAATTCTGTCGCTTATTGATTATCTCTAACATTTTGGTTTTCGTGATATTGGCAAAACAGTTTGAGATAGTCGAACTTTTTGATTATCTCAACTTTGCATCAATATATTATTCGGGAAACATAAGAATTACATCAGAATTATTTTTGATCAAAATCTACGTTTCCTGCTGAATAATTCTGTTGCTTACTGTTTCCCTCCATCAACATAGAAGTAATTTTTATATACCAATACAAGGGATTCGTGTACCCATATGATCACACGAACAGAGCCCACCATAGGCTGCTCAACACCCATGATGGAGGCAACCGGATAGTTGAAGGATGAGATTCAACCATCCCTGATCCCTCCTGAAAAACTGGAGGCGTGGGACCGGGATTGAACCCGGATCCTCCAGGGTGGTAAGCCACAGCTTTACCACGCTGTCATCCGGCTGACATAGTTTAAAAGTTACCCAAAATGAAAGTAACTAACACGCAACAGAAATGACCAAAATGGAAATTTTTAAGTTTTCCCAACTAAGAATAAATTGTTTAGAGTTTCGTCTATTAATGACGGAGATAAAGAGAAGTTAGATGTTTCACTTTTTCTGACCAGTATAGAAGTTATTCGTATAAAAACTTCTTTTAAATAGGTAAATCCAATCGTAGGCAAACTCGAATATACAGTATGCTGGAATTTTTCACACCAGCTAGAAATCACATTTCAAGAATTGACAATAATAGCTGCTATTGTAAATCAAACAGAACTAATAATAATAATAATAATAAAACTTTATTTAAGGCAATGGCATCGTTTGAATGATTTTCTGAAGTGAATATAAATAATATATTACACAAGAGTATACTTGAAGAAACATGGCTGTAATCCTTGAACCAGAAAATCGGTGAACCGTGCCAATATCAACTGTTTCATTATTCGGAAATTCGATCAGTAATTTTCTACCATCAATTAAATTTTGAAAAATGATGTCCTTCTTCTTCTTCCTCTGATAAACATTTCTAAAAAATATAAAATGTATGATTAATCACTCGTTATAATTATTTTAAAGTTGTATATATATAAAATAATGAAAACTTCATGCGGTATTTACCTGAATAACAGGAATTCTCTTAGGTAGATCTCTGTTTAATGCATTTCCAGCAGAAATAAAGCACTTTAAAAACTGCTGGTATTCCTTTAAAAAATAAATAAATTATTTATTAAACAAATTCTAAATACCTATATCGACGAAATGAGTAAAATGGACTTACATTTTCGGTGCTGGTATAACATACAAATTTATCAATTTCTTGAACAGTAGAGAAATGTTTTACTTGTTGAGCACAATTACGGTAAAGCATACTAGACTAAACATTTATATACATTAAATTATTAATTAATGATTGATTCTGTAAAAAAAAACTGTAAACGAATAACTTACCTCTTCAACACCATTTTCAAGAATGCAAAAACGGAAGTTCTCACGTTGTTTTTGAGACAAATCTACGAAAAAAGTCCTTTTACATGACTATACATTATTGTAAATTGTAGTTAAAGAAATGCAATTTTATACTACTAAAATTTTAGAATATTGTCGTAAACTTACCGCAGAATCGTTGCATAATCTGAGGTGTATCTTCATAAAAGTTATTTTCAATAGATATAGAACTGTAACCACATTGAATACACCAAACGAACATACCAAAGAAAACTGAAGCCAAAAGAATTCTCATACTGTGTAATCAGTCTGTGATAGAGTAAATCTGCTATTAGTGATCAATCGTCTGTTCGTATATATATAGGAAAATTTATACAAATTTATACAAATTCGTGTCAACGATCGAACGAAAATAATTATCTGTGAAGAAATCTGCAATATCAACTGATAAATAACTGATTATCCATGGATAATTATGGATTTGTAAGGAAAGTGAATAAGTTATCTTTCTAATGTTTATTTTAAGTATAAATGTTTTTGTGCTGGTTATTAATTTATTTATTCAAAATAAACTTAAATTTTTATTTTTTATTGATACTATTTCTGTGTTTGTATAGGACTGGAGAGAAATAATTTAAATTCTTGACAAAATTGATAAGCTGCATAGCTATCGACACGTAATTTAAAAGATGCCTATTACCATTAGTATTACAAGAAGAAAAATAAAATCACTTTATTTTTCTAAGTATTTATATTGAATATAAAATTTGTTATTTATATTCATATTCTATAGATATAAATTCCCAAAGTTATATCATCTTAGGTTCCATACTAATGCCATAACTGGAAAATTTCCATAATTTCATCTTCTTTTTTTCACTTATCGATGCATCACTTAACTGCAATTGTTATATACGTACATAACTAACATAAAAGAAGCATTTGTAATTAAAAGAAATACTGTAGATCTACTTTTGAAAAAATTAATCATACTTTTTGATCAAAAATTTCCTTCTGAAGAGCCATAACTCAAAAAAACATAAACTTTGGAAAATTATGACAATTCAAAATGTTGGTAAGTACCAATGGCCACAATTTGAAGAGCCGAAACTCGGAGTAGGATTGTATTTTTATTATATACTATATATATATATATATAATATTATTTATATAATTATTATATATAAAACGTTTACAGACTATGTATGCATGTATATCCATCAGAATTTTAGTACTTCCCTCTGACCTAGAAAGTTGAAATTTGGAGATGTTATAGAAAGACCACTAAATTGCTTCGGAAAAGATATGACAACCCAGAATTACATCTAAAGGGCTAAAAAGGCCAAAAGCTAAATCTTGGTTATTTATTTTATGACTTAAAAGTCGTTATTTCTTGGCATTTGGGAGTTTCATACTACGATAAACATTCCTTCGCATACTGGTTGAAAATATTTCATTTAAAAAAACGGTCATAGAATTGGTGGCCATCAAATTTCACAGATTTTTTAATGTTAATTCTATTTTGACGAAAATCAGTATGAGTGCCCGATATTCAAGTTCATATTTTAATTTACTCCGATTTTATGGAGTGATAACCGGAATGGTCATTTAGAAATACTATGACTTTCCATCCAGAAGACCTGGGCTGGAATCTGGCTCTCACCTGTTGGAAATTATTTTGTGGATAGAGCCTGATGGCTATTCTGGACATTCTTCCATCTTTTGATGTAAGCGACTCACGGCAGGACCTGAATTGGCCCACTTAGTAATCAACAGAAATTTGTAGAGAAAAATATACAGCAACCAAGCTACCATACAATATTTGTGTGGGTCGAAGAGATATGGATCAATCCCATGGTAGATAGGCTCATATAATAATAAACTATTTGGAGAATTTAAACACTGTATTATTATGTTTATTATTTACAATATTATCAGATATTATTTTTATAATATACCAAGTTGTTAACACAGTACTTTAGCATAGTTAAAATAAACAAACGATATACAGAAACATTCAATTTGTCATACGTGCTCAGCATGCTTCTGATGATTTTGTTGATCAAATCTGTTTTAATTTATCAATTCATAATATCGATAATCTTGATGACAAATCTCCCATATTATTCCGGATTAAAATATTATTATATCTTTATTTATTAAGCTTATATATTTTTGTTTATTTTGTTATTTAAAAGTACATTATAACAAAATATTATTATGTCAGTAGATATTTTTCATTAATTAATTACACAACTATTAAAATCATTATTGATTTAACCATGCTGATATTTATTTATGGTTATGCGATATTAATTACGCTTAACATTTAATTCTATAACCATTTAATTAAGTAATTATGTAACTAATTTAATGTACGTTTAAACTTGAAACAATTATGTATGGCCCACTTTTAAACCATTTCTTTTGAGAAACTATTTTTCTAAAACTAGTTTATAATTTTCATAAAAATTTTTACAAACACTTATATAATGGGTAAGAGTTTTAAAAAATGTGTTTTGATTGAAAAAGTTAAATTACTTAAATTGTTTATAACTTTATTATTATTTATATATTTGACACTTTTTTCCTCTGAAGTTTATGAAAATATTTTTAAATACATTTTTATATGCATCCGACGTAAACAGATAAAACATAAAATTAAACAAACATAAAACATATTAATTGAATAAAATTTAATGTGGAAAGTGTAAAGCATTAAATTTTCTGATGATTATGGAAACATTTGGAGTAAATATGAAAATACTAAGATTTCTGTTCGTAGTTCACCACGAACTGATTATGCAGGAATAAATGCTGAGAATGATTGTTACGTCACAGGAACTCAAAGGAACTGACACGTGGCTATGGCCTAACAATGAAACTGTGTCGCAAATGTGGATATTGTTACGTTACGATATTCTAAAGGCATCTATTATTACAGTGCCATCCTGTATGCATTATTATATTTTAATGAATGCACTTATTTGCCATTTGTAGCAAAATGGATTTTGGTCTATTCCAAATTGTGTAATTTTAGAAAAATATTGATCAAGATAGTATTTTTAAACATTTATCCTTACTATTGTAAATTATGACATCAAGACGTACTTTTTCCATCAGAGAATTTACGCATATCTATCAAGTAAATTACAAAATTTTATATGTAACTAAGCTATTCAGTATCTTTTATCAACACCATGCGATAAACAATATACTGTATTAAGTAGTCCAGTTGTTTATATTGATCCAACAGACACAACTGGATTACAGTAATGATTTAAGCTGTAAACAAATAAAGTTGTTTACATAAAACTGCTGATACTATTTATGAGATCACTGGATACAATCACATCAAAATATACCGTCCTATAATGTTGTATAAGTTAAAACACGCAATAATTACTTTCTATTATTATCTCTGGAAAAGATAACTATTCATAAAATAAAATAAAACATTCATGATACGTTCAAATCGAAATTTGCCAAAACAAACTCGAAAATGCTGGAATTTTTCACTCTCTCAACTATGCATCTCTTACTGAAGAACCACAAAAGTCACGACGTTTCCTACCCAAGAATTCTGTCGCTTACTATTTATGTCTATCTATCATAGTTTAGAAGTTACTCTGAGCAAAATTAACCAAGGAAAACGACGGAAATGTTAAATTTTACAGAAACTTGGATACATGTTCATATTTTTCACGCCAGCCAGAAATGACATTCCAAGAATTGAGAACAATCAGTGATACTTAAATCAAATACAAGTTAGAAAGCATTTTATTTAAAGCAAGATAACGTTTGAATGATTTTCTGATGTAAGTATAGATAACATATTAGACAATAGTATACTCGAAGAAACATGTTTGTAATCCTTGAACCAGAAAATCGCTCAACCGCACCAACTATCGATTATTTCATTATACGGAAATTCGATCAGCAATTTTCTATCATCAATTATATTTTGAAAAATGCTGTCCTTGTTCTTCTTCCTTCGCTAAACATTTCTGAAAAATATGAGATTACATTATTAATCACTCATTGAAATCATTTTAATACCGTACATATATAAAATAATGAAAATTTGATGCAGCAGTTACCTGTACAACAGGAATTCTTTTAGGTACGTCTCTGTTTAATGCAATTCGAGAGGGAATAAGGCACTTTAGAAACAGTCGATATTCCTTCAAAAATAAATAAATTATTTATTAAAAAAATTCTAAAGATCTTCATAGAATTTCGGTGAGATG
>WUQG02424092.1:0-14911 GCA_011317285.2 Androctonus mauritanicus | reverse complement strand
CAAAATATTATCAGAAGAAAAGATGCCTTAATACAAATATCAACTTACTCTAACTTATTCTATCCTTCAAAACTACACTTCATTTTTCACTATAACACATATTCGTCACATAATACAAATTCGACAATTCCTTTCTCTCGGTGCACATTTCAACCACGGTACAATCGATTGGTAGTTGTTGTCTCCTATCGGCTCCATCGGTATTTATTGTGACGGTACAGTCTAGTCCAAAATGTATTGCAGGTATCAGGAAACAGTTCGGCTTTTGTACAAAACACGGAATTTCGTTGCATTTATCGTGTCGAGCGTTGGTTAATGCGCGAATTGGCGATCAGCCATTTCATTATGGTTACCGTAGAAACCGGGGGAGGGAGGTTGATGAGAGCGGGACTTATTTTTAAACTAAATAAATTTAGAAGCAATATAAATGCGATTTTATTCATTAAAAAATATTTATTAGATTCCGGCAAGTATTAGTAATATAAGAACATAATGGAATGAGACAAGAATTCCACAAAAACTAAGCGATCAAATCCTCAAAGCGTTGTAATAACGTGTTGGGTCAAAGTTTGTTGAACAACAGCTAGTCTACAGAGTGAAATCGAGTGTTAATGAATAATGCCACGAAATACACCAATAGAAATGGAAAAAAAAAACTAATAGTAGAAAACAGACAAATAGCTATGATAATAAAAGACATTGTTAGCTATTTTAAACTTCCAGAAAGAATTGTGCATCACATGGCTGAGTGATTTTAACCGAAATTGGATAACAGTTTTTTGTTAGATATTCCGAAATAATTTGTGGACGTCCACTTTGACTAGCACTTTCCCCCGTTAACTCCACTCTAGTATCTTTCAATTTTATAACATTCAAATACGCTCGACTTTATATATTAGAACTGTGAAGAATTCTGAAATATATCGTATGATAATGTTTGTTCGTCTATATATAGGCCTAATAATATCTCTGACAATGGTTAGAGATAGATGTTTTATATATTTGGTATAGATTAAAACAAATTCTTTTAAACACAGGGTTACTGAAATTGGCAGATCTAACATATAACTGAAAAACCATTTAATGATGGACTTGTGATTTATTTAAGAAAGTTAAATAAAGCAGCATTTTAACCTTCTTAAATATCTGTAATAAACAATTTATCTGAAAACCTAAATGAAAATCAAATAATAAAGTTTGCAAAACGTTAAATATTTGTCTTTGCAAATAATACATTACAGCTTCTGTTTCTTTTGTATAAGTTATCGCTATCTTTTCTGATTAGGAAATATAAGATAAATTCTTATAATTATTATTAATGGTTATTTAAAATAGTTTCTAGGAAATTTTTTATAAACTTATAATTATTTACAGAAATTTATGGTAAAATAACTATGACAATTATGAACCATTAAAAATCCTCCTATAGTATGCTCGAGTGATACGCAGTAATTTTCGTTCTTTGATGATAAACACACGATTCATTTAAAAAAAATTGACTATCATACAGAAAAACTGTCTCATAAATTAAAACAATGAAATGTTAAACATGACTTATACCAAAATATTATGAAAGATAATCCCGATTATAATTATAAGGATATAACGTCTAAAATTAATCTATGCAATATCCTCTGAAATTTTTGAAGCTATGTTTATAATCTAATAAACATCGAAAAGTTCACTTACCGTAATTTTTATTACAGTTAATGAACTTTTCGATGTTTATCTCTGTTACAAATAATAATAATAATAAACTATTATTTTAAAGCGAATTGTAATAATAACTGAACGAATTTTCGAGCCATTAATTATGTCGCCTGATCGCCTCCTCCATTCAGAATCTTTCCTCCCTATTTCCTACAACAACGGACAATTCTATTTTATATCAATACGCTCCTTGTCATTATTTCTGGAGCTGCAATCGAACAACATCCAGTTTCTCATCTTTCCAGGAGCAACCTGCAATACATTTTAGAATAGACTGTACAGTCTATATTGATAACCTTGCTATATGAGCAGAACTGCCATCTTGCCAAAAGTATGCATAAACTTTCCTCTTCTATTAACTGTATTAAAAGGATTAAAGATATTCTAAATTCTTTTGTTGTTTATAGCATTGATAAAAATATCATCCGATTATTCTCAGTTCTGATATGGCACACCAAACACAGACTTTTTGATCTCACAACAGTTGTTCAAACAATTCTTCAGATTTTCCACTGATCAATATCTTGCATTCTAAGAAGTGACAATGCAATAACTGAAACCAGCCCTCATCAATTATGAAGTTCAGAAAAGGATAAAATAATCCATTGTTATCTATTATAGTAATTTAAATGCTTCTATGCATCTGGAGGTATGGAACATTAATTCATGAATACATATAACATTATAAGCCTTGTAATGCAGAGAATGTATAATAGGTGGCAAAAAAGTATATGATTCAATCATCTCTGCCAGCACATGATTTGACTGACTGGGCAGTGATTCAGTCTAGCCTGGATATCATTATAAATTATAAAACCACCTATTTCTGAACTCATTAGAAGAGTATCAGATGTTTGAGTCACTAATTTTTCTCAAAATCAGTACATTAGTAGGAGATCATAGGCATAATAAAATCTTAAAATAACAAAGTGCACCTCTCAAGCACTCACTCAAAATTTTAAAAAGTTTTCATAACATATATATAAGTAATTTTTACCCTGATAATACAAATCTGCAGTTGTTAGCATAAGTGAATGTAGACTCTATAGATCATGGATTGAGATTTAATATGCCTTCTTTTAATTTTACCATTTTTTATATTATTAAACATTATTAGATATTTATTATTATAAAATATTATCATCATCTTATTTATCATTAATTTTATGCATATATGCAGGATGATTCACAACAAATGTAAAAAACTAAGGGGAGATTAAGGATTCATTAGGGCAATTGAAAATATGCTAATGAGTAAATGAATATTTGAGAAGTTTCTATTGTATAGTTAGAAATGACTTGTTTTTTCCAATTGTTGAATTAAGAGCAAGCACTATTAGTGCAATAGTGCAAGTACTACAGTAGCACTAGTGCTTGTAGTTTTATTTTTTTAAATAAAGTTACTGTCATACTTGCTAATAGTGCTTGTTTTTTCCAACTGTTGAATTTCTATTGTTTATAGAAATGAAGCAAATCCTAATAGTTCAGTTGCACCTAAAGAATTCCTTGAAAATTCATCTTATTATTTATTGTATAAATTTATTATACATTATTTTGTAATAATACACATTGCAGAATAATACATATTATATAAAAATATACAAAATATTAACTTAAATGACATTTATTAAAGCATATGAAAAAAGCTTTAGTATGTACTTGAATTCAAAAGTTCTTATTTGAAAAATATTTCAAAATTATTAAAGCAGCATGAAACAGCATAAATAAAAACTTAAATTTAATTTACTAACAAAATATGGCATAATTTCTTTATTATCATAAGCATAAAGTTTTTTCTAACTTTTCAATTAGAAAACAAATTTCATTAACATTAAAAAAATGTTCTGTTTGTCACAAAGTTTCGAAGCAAACTATGCATATTTTAACATGGCAGAAAAGATCAGTGCTGATACTTGATGTATAATGGAATGAATTTTTATTGTGTCTTCCTGAGATGCTATTTTGCATTTATTTTGAATTAAATACAAACAATAGATTTCATTGATGGATTTCATTGTATTTAATTCAAAACAATGGAAAATAATTTTATAATGTTACTTTCCATTGACAAATTAAAAATTTAATTTAATTTTAATTTTTAATTTGTTAATGGAAATATACATTGCAAAATTTTCAGATTATGGTACATTTTGGAGGAATAATTTTGACTGTACACATGGACAGATTTTCTCATCACAAAATATTTTATCATATATTACAGGATTCATTTGGCCCTTCCTTACTGTTAAATTAATTAACAGTAAAAATTTCTCATTTTCTACATATGGTTTTACAATTTTTCTCAAAAATGACTTGTACAACTGTGTAGTAAATTCTCGATTTTGAGTGCCACATCATTCAAAAATTACTCCAGTAATATATCTATAGTCTTTTGCACCTACGGGCCAAATGATCCCATGGATTCTTGCAAATACAAAAACACAGGTGATAACAATAATTATCTGGATAGAACATACTGCACTGCATAACTTTCTCATGTCTCACCTTTGGATTAATATACTTTTGGAGCATTTTTCAGCAAGAGTTTTATCACATATGGATTGATACTGGCATCCCACTTGATCAGTACTAGTAAATTTATTTTCAAAATTTCCTGCAATTGCTTTTATTTGCATATAAAATTTATCAGCTGCTTCTAGTGTCTTGCTTAAATTTGCCATTTCCCTATGGTTGATATATTTTGTAATTTTTCACTGCCAAATGCCATGTTTCCTTTTGAATCATTTTACCCATGTATTTGATGTTTTAAAGATAAAACTAGGTAACTGATATTGACTAGCAGCACTCAAAGCCTATTCCTGTAAATTGTTTGTCATCATCTGAAAAATCAGTCATAATTTTTAATATTCAATAATCTTTAATTTGTTCATAAAACTAAACATTTTAAATATAAACATAGAATTTTACCTGAAGAAATTCAATCTGAGCTTCCATAAAATGATTATATATCCATGAAAACAGTATATTTGTCGACTGATTTTCCTCCATTTATGATGTCTTTTTCTCATCATTTTAAATTATCTTTTCTTTTCAAACTTCATGATCATTTTCTTTGAAGCATTTTTAACTCCCAATTAGGATGTTCTTTTGCCAATTTTAACACACTAATTTTTGTTTCTAATGGAATATATTCTATGATATTCATTTTCTTTGCCATTAATTGGTAATTATCAGAGTCAGATAAATTACCTTATACATCATGGAATAAATTGTTTTTGTCTTCTTCATGGGAGAGAATAAATTTATTATCTATTATTAATATTTTTTTCTCCCACCTTTTCTTCAGTGCAATAATAAAGTTCCTTGCCTATTATTTTTGCTTCTGATAAAATCATTGATGATTTTTTCAATGTGATGAGATTATTCTCCAATAGAAGATCTTTGCAATATGAAAATGCACCTTTCAAATGCATTTTCATTAGTTCACTACAGAATAGATCAAGAAATTATTCAGGTACAACTGAACTAACTCTAGGATTTTGCTCCATTTCTATAAACAATAAAAACTTTTCAAATATTAGTTAACTCATTAGCATATTTTCAATTGTTCTAATGAGTCCTTAATTTCCTTTTAAAGTTTTTTTCCACTTATTGTGAATCATCCCTGCATATCTGCATGAAACTAGCATTAAATATAATAATAAATATTTAATCACTTTTATATTAATATAAAAAAATGGTAAAATTAAAAAAAGACATATCAAGTCTCAATTCATGATCTATAAAGTCCACATGCACTTATGCTAACCACTACACTACTGCAGACTTGTACTATCACAGTAAAAATTACTTATATATATATATATGTTATGAAAACTTTAAATGCAATTTTTGAATAAATGCTTGAGGGGTATACTTTGCTATTTTAAGATTTTATTATGCCTATGATCCTACTAATGTGCCAATTTTGAAGTAAATGGTGACCAGAACATCTGGCCCTCACTTTGTCAATCAAATGCTCTTCTTGTCAAATAACCAGATATTTCTAGCCAAATACTCCTAGTGAGCTCATTTTGAGTTAAATTGTAATTTAGTAATTATTTATTAATCAAGATTACAATGCCATCATCTATTAGTTAATACTTGAACTTTAATTTTTATTATTTTTCTGAAATTAAAAATCTTGCCACCAACCTAGAGTGAAATCAGAAACTTTGGATTACCATCCTAATGTCTTAATAATTAGACAACCATAGTCTCAGGCAATTGACCAATTTAAAAAGCTTATTAAACTAAGCTGACACTAATGCTTTCAAATGAATTATCTAAATAGCTGCAGGCCTTTGGTAAACCTGAGTAGAAAGACTTGGTTCAAGTCAAACATCTTAATAAAAACTATTAATAGAATATATTAACCAGATATTTCTAGCCAAATATTCCTAATAGATTTTATTAAGATATAGCTCTTGTTATTTAACATGAAAGCAATCCATTCAAACTTAGCCATCATATCCTGAATTGCACTCATACATGTAAAAGCAAAAATTTTTAATTTTTCTTCTCTCTTTTTAATCAACATTGTTTGGAAGAAATCTTGACAATAAACATATGATATCTGGTCACAACAGCAGGGCATGTGACCAATTATGCATGTTACAAGCTGTTCCTAGCAAAACTGTTTTGATATATTGCAAATAACCCATGCAAATAACTTAATGCAGTGTTTTCCAAACTGTGGGTGCAGATACAGAAAGTTTGGAAGCCACTGACCTAATATATAGTAGACTATTGTAATATTGTGTGAAAAAACTAAACAGCATTCAATTTATTTAAAACTACTGCTATTTTTTTATGTATAGTTTTATCTGGGATAGCATGTATTACTATATTGTATATTAAATACTGATGGATTTAAATATTTTTTTTGCAGAATTTTTCTTAATGCAAAAAATCAAATTTACATAATTCAAGAAGTGTTTGTGTAACTAATTATATTATCAATAAACAGTTCCAGAAAGATCTAAAATTGCCTTCTTTCTAAAGATGTCCTTTATTGCTGAATAACTAAAGTTAAGAAATTAAAATGTATCAAAGAGTGCATGTGCAATGGCTAACAATATATCACAAGCCAATTTGGATTTTAATTTAATAAAAATAAACAAACAAGCAGTTCCAGAAAGAACTAAAAGTACCATCATTTCCAAAGATGTGGCATTTATTTTTCATTTATTTAGCATTTGGAATCCATTAATTTTATATGTTCAATTTTAACATTAATTTAACCAGCATAGATATCATGATGACATCAAATTGTAACTATGAATATAATTATGATAGAGATTGACAATAAGCAGCCCTTATTAAGAAAACAGGTAAGTCATATATTATCTCAATGATGCTAACACTTAGTATATAATCTATTGACGATAATATAAACTAAAATTGTGATAAAAATGAAATTCTATCCTGTAGGATTAAAGAATGTGGCTTCAAGTATTTAATGGCAGAACATCACTATTTTCATGAAAATCTGCTAATTAATTCAAAAGTTATTACAGGGACCTATAGATATATAGACATTAAGATATGGACCAATCTTATAAGCCTCCATTTCCTTTGGAAAGTAGGCTAAAAATAAAAAGTAATAGAATATTAACTTCAACTATTATTTTAGTATATCAATATTCGATTAAATATTTAATAACATTTAAAATTATAAATATAAAAGAAACAAACTAAATCATGTAATTATCAAATAGAAATAAAACATTAATTTTTTCCCTGTAGTAATATTTTTTTTTATAGAAGTGATCTATATAATACTTTGTGAGCACTTCAAAAACAATGCTACATTATAAGAAACATAAATGAAACAATATATTTTTTTATTTAAAGGAAAAATATGAATTTAAATTTTTTTTAATATTGGTGCCTTAATCAATTGAAAGAAATTCAATAAATTTAAATTTTATTTTGAAATAAAACAAATTAAGTATTATACCTTTCCTTCTGTGCTTCCAATGTTTGGCATGCTTTAACACCTGGTAATTCGCAACATCTCTTCTGAAGATTTTGAATCATCACTTGACCAAACTTGTCACCCATATTAACCTTAAATAATTTTAAATAAATGAGTACATATTAATATATTAAATGTTGCAATTAAATAGTTAAAATTGTTCTTAATTAAATTAAGAACAGACTTATACCTACATCATTACTTTTTATCATAAACTTTAAAATTACAATATAGTTTAGGTATTCCTATAGTTAAAAACATCCTAGTTAGTTTTTTTATATATAATAAAGCATTTTATTTTTAGATTTTTGAAAAATTTAAAAATTATGCAAAAATCTTAAAATCATAACAAAATTTTGTCTAATAGAAAATTTATCATAAAATTAACTATTTTATTGAATCTGTAGCTGTTTTTCAAAATTGCAAGCTTTCATCAAAAATTACCACTTTGTAATTTAAATCTACAATAGTTCTAATTAGCCATAATCATTCAGCAGCATCTTATTTAAATTTCAAGGTGAAATTTTTGATGAATCAATAACATATATGATATATATAGAATGTTTAATATGTCTAGATTTAGTATAAGAATAAATTTTGAACTATAAAACTTTTAAAATTAAAAATGATCATCAATGTGTTAATTTGTAAATAGATGAACATCTGTATTTTGTTCACTTAATTTTCAATTTATGTGGTATTTAATTGCATAATTTTGGTTTAACATGGTTGAAAAATTAATATGAATTTTTGTTTTACACAGTATAATTTTGATTTTTATATCCAACATTGACAACAAAGATGTCACAATAATATGCTAGACTATGGACAAGACAAAAGACAAAATTCTTAGCTGTTATATCAGTATTAGTTAACTCTATGTATACTGTACAGTATAATATATACATGATTTTTAATTTTTATGTATAATGTTCAATTATTAGAATTGTTAATTAACAAATATAGTAATTTATAAACAATGAAAAAATAATAAAAATTATCAATCATGTTAATCTTTCAATAAATTAGTTCTTTAACATTAATCCAAATATGGATTACAGCTTAAGATTTGGAAGGAAATTACAAAACTTCTTAGCTCAGCATGAAGAGATTTATAAGAAATTAAATAAAAGTAAATATAAAATATTGTTAACAGTTTATTGAGCTGATTTCAAAAATTATTCGAATTAAAAAAATTCGAGATAGAGGAAATTAGCAGCAGTAATGGTGACATTGAACTGTGAAAGAAGAAAGTTTCAATATTAACAAGAGAAGATACAGAATAAACTTGTTTTCATACATTTTGAATGGTGTCATCTTTATTCTTAAATTTTTGTTTTATATCTGTATAAAATTAGTGTTAATCCATATGTAATTTGTTTTAAATAAAATGCAAATTATTTAATTGAGTGTTACAGAACCTATCCCTTGATTTTATATACAAATGTTAACTTCAATTTACATGATTTTGATTAACACAGTACTTTTGCAGAACCAATTTATTGTGTAAATTTAGGGTTAGAAGTACATGCTATATTTAATTAATTTAGTAATAAATTAAATAATTAATTAATTAATTAATTATTTAATTTATTACTAAATGTTTCATTGTATTCTTCTGTCTTTAATAACTGTACACTAGATTAAATCAAAAAATAGCTCAAAAATGTAAAAATTTTTTTTAATTTCTTTTATCTAAAATTATTTTAAATTCTATGGTTTTGAATTAGTTTTTGAATAATTATATTACTATACAGAATAACCACAAAATTTAAAGAATGAAACTGCTTTAAATACTATGCAACTAATTATATATTACTATATTTTATTATAGACATATATGAATCTCTAAATTAAATTATTCTGTTCATAATATAATTATTACATTATAAAAATATAATAGTTAAATATTTCTAACCTGTTCATAATTGAGAAAGACAATTGTTTGGAAATTTTTAGAAATCCATTTCAGTAAAGCAGAAGATTGTTCTATGCTCATATATACCAGCACACATTCTGCCAGAAAAATTGTTGGTACAGATGTGTCAAGTAAACCATCTGTTAAAAGTTTTCTTTCCAATTCAGTAATTGAACGTAAATCTGCTCCAACAAGATGGTATCTTCCAACATGAAGATCGCAATTTGAAAATTTTACTTCATCATCTAATAAAAATAAATTGTTTGATACCAGATATAAGTCATATGATATATTTTGCAAATAAAAACATGATCCTGTATATTAAACTTTAATTTTAGGTTTTTAATTAAAAATCAATAGAAAATATTAATTTGATAATATTTTGGAGACTTAATTCAAATTTTGCCTTTGCAATTTAATATCAATAAATATTTTATAAAACAATTCTCCTTAATAATTGGATGCAGATGAACATATTGTATAACTGTTTTTATAAACAAACACAGATTTTATATTTTATAAAGAAATATAATTAATTACAATAAAATAATTAATGAATATTTTATTAATTTTGAAAAATCAAACAATTATAAAGTGTCAACAAAAAAATCATTGGAAATTTTGAAAATTTCTATGATTTTAGATATGTGCATTTAATTTTTTATCGTTTAGTCTTAATTTTATGTAATTAATTACTTAGTAAGGTCATAAATTTCTACATGAAGTTTAAATAGTGCTAAATACCACAAGAATGGAAAAAAATACAGGTCACATGTACACATACCTTTGTTGCAATGCTATCTTCTTTTAATCAAAAGATTTTTCCAGAATTTTCAATAGAATTAAAAGTATTGTGAAAACAATCTTGTTGGAATGCAATTTTGTAGCTATATTTAGTAGAAAAGAGACCAAGTGAAATTTTTAAGTTGCTAAAAAAACTGACATTGGAAGAAGGATGGCATATGATAATATAAGTAAGTATATTGAGATAAACAGTGTAATGAAAGAAAAAGATCCAGTAGACTGAGGACAAAAAAAAATGCTAAAGGACATTAATGTTCTATATGCACGAATTTGGCAAAATCCTTGCCACAACCAAAAGAAATTGGCTTTGCAAATGAATATGTCAAGATCAACAGTTCAAATGGCCTTAAAACAAGACTTTAAATTTAAAGTTTTAAAGCAAGATATATGCAATTTTTTAAGTGTTCAACAAAAGAAAAATCAAGTCAAGAGAAATCAGGCATTATGGAAGCAGTATGCTGGTGATGGCTACAAAAACATTGTTTTCATTGATGGGAAAAATTTTTGCTATTGAGTAAAAGTTTAATAAGCAGAATGACTTCATTTATTCTAAGTCAAGAGAAGAAATCCCTCAGGAGATTTGGAAAAAGTACAAGGACCCAGAATTGACTTTCCTTGATGTGGTGTGTGGAATCAGTTGGCATGGAAAGGCAAAGTGATACTTTGTACTGCAAGCAGTGAAAGTGAATACAAAGAATTACATGGAAGAAATTTTAGAACTGATTGTAAAGTTAGTGAACATTGGTCTTTTTAACTGTATCAATTGGTCCTTCCTACAAGACTCTGATCCATCATATAAAATCAAACTTACCAAGATGTGGCTAACTTAGCACATTCCCAACTTCATTTCCAAATGAAGAATGGTCTACTCTATCTCCAGATCTGATTTCATTAGATTACAGCATATGGTCAAAATCAAAACTAAAGATATGTGCAAAGATCCACAGCAGTAGTCAACAATCTGCAGAAAGCCCTTTACCAGGAATGGGAGAAATTTCCTTTGGAGTGTGTGTGTCGATGAATGGCCAGAGAGATTACATAACTGCATCAAAGCAAGAGGCACCTTTGAGTGACCAATCTATTATTTTAAATTTATATTATATATGTATATAATGTATGTGCATGTGCAATCTTTAATATCCTAAAAAGAGTTATTAAATTTATTCTTAAATAAAAAAAGTTGTTGCAAAACTTGTGTGCAGGAATTTATGACCACATTAGATAATTCGTTTAAAATGATTAAACAGTATTATATTTTGAATTTTTCCATTAGAAAAGACAGAGTTTTTAAATTTAAAAACTTTCTGAATGCTCAAGTTATATCATTCTGTAACTAACAGCTGATGGAATAATGAAAAATATATCATATATATATATACTTAGGTTATTTGATAAATATAATGTTATATATAGCAAGAGACAAATAATTTCAACTATCAATGCTCATCTGAGCATTGACAGCTGAACTTGTCTGGCTCTTCAATTTAGACTATTAGCAATTACCAGTGTTTGATTTGGAAATGATTTTTAAAGAGATGACATAAAATCAATTAAATGATAATGACTTCAATTAAATATAATCATAAGTCAACATTAAATATTATATCATAAGAGTAACTTTATACTGCCTTAATACCTTATAACGATGTGAAATTAAAAAGCACTAAACGGTAGGTAGGTAAAACAACAAAAACTTTTAATCACTAACGTATTCAACGCTCTAGGCGCCATCATGATGATGGTGCCTAGAGCACTGAATACGTTAGTGATTAAAAGTTTTTCATGTTGTTTACCTACCTGCCGTTCAGTGCTTTTTAATTTCACATCATTAAATATCATTCATTTCAAAAATAATATCAATATTCTTCTTATTTTAGAAACAGCAAAATAAACAAAACCATTGTGCAGAACAACATACAAACTAAGTACATTCGGTTTTCTTCTTACCGATAATTTATTGCTAGTGTCATTTGGATGTTATAATTCAACTAGTAATAATGTTCAATTTGATACTTTGAAGTGTTCTGTAAGTTTTTGTAGTGCTGAAGATGGTAAAAAGTCAAAGGTACTTCACAAAATAAAAATAAAAACTAAGTTTACTGCTGTATAGTGTTTTATTTGAAGTTAATAATTTAATAAATATAAGCATTTTGGTTTACAATATATTTAAGGCCATACGTAATATTTTTGCAAAAATTAAATTGTTTAATGAATTTTTCATTCATGTTTTATGGAAATTCAACAAATGGAAATTTATACATCTGTGTATCTCTGAAACTGTATAAATTTAAACTATGAAACCATGTAAGTCAGGACTTATTGTATATGCCATCTCTTCTTGGAGAAATATTTTTCTATTATATAGAATATTAAATAAAGTGTATTTTCTATTAAAAAATATAATTAATATATATATACATAGATATAAATATATAATCATGTCTGTACCCTTGCAAAAGGGTAGGCAGTACTTAAAGAAGGAAAAAACCATTCAAATGCAATCAATCAGATACCACTATAACTACACACTGTACCAGCTTCTTTTACAATCATTCACTTTCATACACATCCATCTCTTATAAACACTCTGAAATCAATATTTCCTTAAATACTCATCCATTTGTTCTCTCCACTCTTTCCTTTGCCTTCCTTTTCCATATTTACCCTCCACATATCCAACATACTTGCTTTGTTAATTGCTTTTCATTCATTTGCTTCAATGACCAAACTAACTCAAAGTTGACTTACTGCATCTATCACATCTTTTTTCACCCCACATTGTTTGCATATTTTATCATTTGAGACACAATCATATCTTGTCACTCCAGCTAATCTCTCAAATATCTCACCTTCATTGCACTTGAACACTTTCTATACCCTTCACCCCATATCCAGATCTCACTTCCATACATCAATATTGGAATCAGCACACACTGATATAGCCAATCTAGCATTTTTTGACAAATTTTCATTCCTAACATAAAAGTTGTGAGTGCACTTGGAAGGTGCATCCACAACTTTTAATCCAGATTTGCTCTTCTCATAATCTCATCATCAATACAGCCCTCCCTCTCAAACATATTTCCTAAATATACAAATGCATTCACCTGTCTGAGATTCACTCCATTCAGTTCAATCTCTCATATTGTGCATTCTTCAACTCCTCCTCAAACACAGAGTACTTTTGTCTTTTCTGCATTTATTCTCAACTGTTTCCTTTGATATACTTTATTCAATTGTGCAACAAGCATCCTCATATCTTGTTCACTCTTGGAGAGGAGAACAGTATCATTAGTGCACACACTTATCTGCCTTCACTCATAGCAGTTTTCCTTCACATATGCATCTATGTATAGATTACAGACATGGGGGATGTCACACACATTTGTCTCATCCCTTCCTCATATATAAACCACTCTGACATGCCTTCATTTATTCTCACACTTGCAGAACTGTTATCATACATCATTCTCATTATGGAACCTAACACTGTCAAATTAATTCTTTGATATTTTTAACAGAAATTTTAATAATTTGAAAGAATTTAAATTAATGTTAGTGCTATCTTATAATTAATAAATACACTAATGATTAAATAGAGTGTGATCATCTATGAATTAATGATTAAACTAGAATTTTTAATTAATTTATCTTTATTTGTAATAAAAAAAATCTGCCTTAGCGTGAGATTGAACCAGAGATCTTTGGGTTATCATCCCAATGTCATAACTGCTAGACCACTGAGGCTATACAGAAGATTAACTTTTCAGACATTAACATTAATTTAGAATTATTTTTTGATCATAGACATAGGACTTCACCAATAGATCTATTGTTAGCATTATCATTAATTTAGCTATGTTAGGCTCTATTTGGATATTTTACTTGACATTTGGTTTAAGAAGTTTATGTTAAGATAACTGTGCCAGTCTGAGTGTTGCCTGCTAGCACCATCGAGGGTCCATAGCTGAAAATCCCAGTTAGGAATAGAAGTCTCTTGACATAAAACTACCTAATTTTTCACTTCACTACAGTAAGGTGTTTTGACAAACAGTTGCACTCATTCAAATTAAGAACATTTAATTATTACAAATATCACTTTACAAAGGATAATAAGATCATGAAAATTGTTAAGTGAAAATTCATAAGTCGAAATTCATTTCTTATTAATCTAATGTAAAAATTTTTAATTGGTTCCTGGATACCAGAAAGTCACTGCCATTTTATCTATTGATGTTAAAGCATTTCAAAAGCATTAATATAAATATAATCATCTATACTATAATACAATAGTTAACAATATATATTATCTATTTAGCTATTACTTGCTATTCAATTTTGAATTTCAGAGCTGCTAAAAGTCAAACAATCTTTGAATTTAAGCCTAATAAGACAATAAACTTGTCAATCATTGTGATTTAAATATATTGATAGAACAACTTTGCTTCTTTAACACAAACTATATAGGAAAAACCAAGCTCTGTAAGCAAAGAAACTTT
>WUQG02424081.1:0-14912 GCA_011317285.2 Androctonus mauritanicus | reverse complement strand
TGCCTATTCGTTTTCCTTTAAATTTAAGAATACTGTAGTCTATATATTTAAGGCGAAATTTTATTTCAGGATGATAAATTAAATTTAACTTATTAAGCATTTAATGTTTACCATTTCCAAATTTTAGCAGTCATAACGTACATATTTTGGGTGTAACGCTGTGCAAATTTTAAATACTGTAACAGTTACCTGTATCACGCGATTTAACAATTTTTCTTTCTCTACCTCTTTCTTGTTACTTCAAATTAAGAATAGAGAGAAATTGTGTCTGTTCGCTCTTATTTGTTATATTACTTTCTGAATGTTCTATTTTCTGATGAGATATATAGCGCTATATTATAGTAAACATTATGATAAAATCGTGTAATTACATAACACTAATAATATAAAATTTGGAAAATTAATATTAATAGTAGTATATAAAAATAATTTTTCAATATCTTCAATTTGAAGTCAAATTGAGCACTTGCGTTCTTTCTAAAACAAATATTTATGTGGCACTAACTCTACTAACGATTGAATATAAATTATTAAAAATTTTAGGATTAGACCCGCCCAACTTGATATAGTCTTTTATATTAAATATAACAAAATAAATTTAAAATAGTATTTTAACATAATAATTGTTTTAGAAATATTTATAATGATAAATATTTAAAAAAAATATTTTATTTGCTAATTAAATATTAACTTGTAAGTTTGTGAAAAACAAAATTTTAGTCTTTGCAACATTTTGTAAAATGCTTCAGTTTTTTATTGTTAACCTATTCTAAAATAAAGTTGGACTTGTTTTAGAGAATTTATAAAAAAATTTGCAATTGCAGATTGTTCATTTTCAATATTTCAAGTTATAATACAAATTTTTTTATCATTGAAATTTTGAAATTCTTAAATATCTCATCAATATTATTAATTTATGGTTGATTAGCATAAACATTTTCAATAGGCATATCAGATATCTTTGACTTAAACCAAATTTTAAATTTAGTTTGAAGGAAGAACAAAATAAAATTTTTTTTGTTTTGAATTACAATACTGTATTAACTGTGCTTTAAATAGAAAAGTTTTTAGCATATAATTTTATGTTTTGTTAAAAGAAGCAAATTTAAAAACAAATTTGTTTCTTTGTTTACATGTTTTACTTTCAATCTTTTCTGATTTGATTTCTAGTTGATTGCATTAATTAAAAATTGCATTAAAAAATGAGGTTTTATTCCTTAAATCTTTTTTTATTCATTTAAATTTTTGATGCATTTTCTTTTTTGATATGAAATTAAATGAGAAATTTTAAAAAAATTATAAATACTAATCAATAATAATATGTATTGCATGTATAAAAATTGCTTGAAGTATTTAAAAGATTCAGATTCATAATAAACAGTGTTTCAAAATTTTCATTTAATTCAATATATTCAAATTGATACAACAAATAAAATTCATTACAATCTTTGGAAATATATCACAATTGATAATATTTTCAATAAAAATGATTTTTCATAGAATGAAAGAAATACATTGTCTAAAATATTTGATACATTATTAGAATTTATATTTAGAGATAAAATATAGCTTTACTAAATTTTTCTATTATTTTAATCAAAATTTATAATATAAAATTTTCATCCACGTTAATAACTATAAATATTTATATTTATGCACTTATTTAAACAATTTCTAATATATTTAAAAATTATATATTAATATAAAAATAATACATTTAACTAATTTTTAAAATTAAACAGGCATTTGGCAAGATTTCTTATGCATGTTTGTTTATAAAATTCATTTCTAGAAAAATATATTTTCTTCTGATTGTTTACAAATATTTTTTAAACTTTGATTCTTGATATGCTAAATAATGGATTTTTTAAAAATTTCCATTTGATGGAGGAAATTTGGTTGGTTTTAAGAATGAAAGACTCAATAACAAGAATATTTTATTAATTGGATTAATTTTAAATTATAATGTGTTTTACCCTTGGTTTACCATTAATTTAGAATAAATTTTCTACAGTTAATTATTAATTTCAAATATTTTAATTAAATTTAAAATTTTATAATTTTTAAATTGTTCTATATTACATACTAAAATACAAAAATATATATATATATATTGCTGTTATATAATATAATTTGATGCATTAAATAATCTCTTATTCTATATTTGATAAAATGACTTTATTATAATTAAATTATCTCTTAATTTTATTACTGGCAGACTTTAAAAAAATTTTTAATTGCTTTCTTGATGGTAATTTGCTTAATATCTTTCATTGAAAGAAAAATGTTTGATTATATAATATAATAATAATAATTGCAATTTTAATATTAATTCTTTTTATCTTCGAATATTAAATGTAATTATTATATACTATCTTATCAAAAGTATTTTAACATTTATCTCAAGTAAAGAAAATGATGATATTTTTTAATATATACTGTATACTTCAAATAAAAAAAGGAAGTATCAAAGTATTCGATATTAGTAAATATATGTAAGTTCTTTACTATATTTTTAGAGAGATTTAATTGTTGGATGCCATTTGAGCAACAAATCACTGAGATCAAAAGAAACATTATGAATTCAAAATATTGTAGCTGTTGAAATGAAAAGATGATAGATTCAAGATAATAATATTAATTCAAATAAATCCAAAAAATTAAAATAATTAATAGAAAGAGATCAGCAAACCTGAAAACAATGTTGAAACCATTTCACAAAAAATCCTTAAAATGTATAACTATGGATTTTCAGTTGCGAACTTATTCTTTCTTGAATATTATATTTCTACTCTTTACAGGGAAGGACCTATACTTGGTAGAGTTATAGCATATAAATGGAAAGATTATATTAACAAATATTGATTGCTGTTGGGAATAGTATTTTGTTCATTGTTCTTTGATTTGGATTATTGGAAGATGATATTATTGAATGATCAGTCAAACTTGATAAAATTCAAGTTTGTATTCTCACTTAAGTGTGCTGAATGCAATGTCAAACTGATCAAGGTATCAGCTTGTCCAATGGCAAGTGGGCTCATTAAAAATTCTTATAAAAATTAAATTACAGTTTTATAGGTTGGGTGGATCTCTTTTGTCCCCTGGCAACCAGTATTTTTAGTTCCAGTCTGCCACCAGCTGAATGCCTGATGAATGTTTTGTACTAGAATACATTATCGTGATCCTGAAATATAGAAGAAATTGTGATTGTACAGGTTGCTTTTGATAGTTTGGACTAGGATTATTAAATACCTATAGTTCAAACTTTTGAATCTACAATATATTAACATTTTGAGATAATTTTTATTAATTATGTTTTAACAGTACTGTCTTACAGATATGGTGTTGTAAGTATTTGGTTTGACAAAACAAAATTCCAAGATCAGATCAGCTTATTCAAAGCAATGATCTTAATTGAACTGAAGCTTTGAGGCAAGTTGTAATGCAATATAGATCTAGATTGATGCATTGAACTTCTGGCACAATGCAGCTCTTTAAAGGAATAATAGAAAGAATTCTAACTGCATTTTACTAAACTTAATTGAAAATTCATCTAGAAGAATTGCTACTGTAATTTGTGCCAATAAGAATTTTTGAATATTAATTTCTTTGTTAAATATATTATTTTCATTAAAATCATTGATGCCCAAATATTTTTGGTATGATATTTTGTTACATTAATTATTTATTTTTTTAATTAAAATTACATTTAATGTATTTTATAAATATAATCATACTAAACAACTATAAGTTATTACAGTTATTTAGTATTATAGTTGTAGTATGATTAGTTTAGAATTATAGTTGTTTAGTATGAGGTATATTAACATTTATATTATCAGCAAGTGAGCAATATAAATAAGGTTTCTGGGTGTGGTAATGAATTAAAACAACAAAATGTAAAACAACAGATTTTTCCTAGTAATCTTAATTAAATTAAAAATACTTTGTTTAAAATCAAAATTTGAACTGAAAAAAATGATTAAACAACCACATAATATAACCAACTTAACAGGTTTCTTTGTTAGTCAACAATATAAGATTACTATAATTTTAGTTAAAAAATTAAGAAATTATTCCAAGAAGATGGTATTAAAGATCTAAATTATATTCAAGAATCTTTGTAATATTAGAATATATATATGTTGGCATGTTTCAGTTTTGAATCTTGTATTGAATATTTCAAAATGTGAAAATAAGGATTGGCATATACTCATGAAGGAAGTATCACATAGAGAGTAAAGATAAATCAAATTAAGAGATAAATAGAGAAAATAATATATATTAATCTCATACAGAAATTATTTAATGGCAATAATCATATAAATGTAATTTTAATTATATTAAATAAATTGTATAATATATAACTTATATAAATTATGTATACGTGAGATTGATATAGCAATATCTTAGGTAAGTATATCAGATGAATATCTTCATATTGTATACAATAAAACTGTGATTTTATAGTTTTACTATATATAATAAAACTATAAAATCTGCTATGAAGAAGTATTGGTTTTAAAGTAGGTAAAAGGACTATAAAATCCTTATTTGATGATGTGGTAAAGCTGTATTAAGAATTCTGTTGAAGATAAGCATAGAATATTTTTCTTGATGTGCTTATTATAAAAATAGCATATACAGTACTTCCATAATAAACCCAAGTCATGATATGTGTCTAATAAGAGAATAATATTTTTCCAACGAATTATTCTGTAAAGGAAAAATTTCGTAGTTATAAAAAACAATATAAATCTGAGATTTTAGAAAGCAAAATAGACCAGTCGAAACAACTACCGTACAGTAGAAAATTACTTTATTATTTATATGGGATATTTAATGATTGAGCAGAGTTGGAGAAAGACATTTCAATGAATATTGATAACATTTACCCCATTATACGTGATTCATCGCTATCTGTTGCGTGTATGGCATGGAAATAATCTTTCTTATCTGCCGAATTTTCCGTTTAATTCCACTAATGGAAAGCTATCTTTATTTGAACTCATGCTATCTCTCCTTTGTTTCATTTTTGCGTTTTATATTTATTTATGAGATTGTAAATAAGCTTTGTTTTCAAAGTTATTAACAAGCTTTATAGAGCTTAAGTTTAAAATGTTATTTTGTTATAAATAAATATTACTAATGCTCAGTTGTTTTGTTTGGTCAAAATATTTTAATTTTACGTAATATTATATACATGCAAAACATGTCAATCTATAATACTACAAAAGCCATTTCAAATTACTGTATATATAGCCTACGTATTTTTTATAATTATTTTCTCGAATAAATTTTAAATGATCAAAAATCAAAGCCAAAAATTATTAACGAATTAAAAATACAAAACTCATCAATACGGTATATCTTTGTAATAAATTGTTTAAAAAATAAAATTGTTTTTATTAATATCGCATTTTAAAATTGTATTTTATATGCAAAAAACTCGGAAATGATCCAGCAGGAAGTGTTTCATAAATCTACGCGATACATTGTTAGGATGGTATTGAATAAGTGGTGGAATTTAAACTAAAAATTGTCTTTTAATCGGACATTTACTGTATTTCAATTGGCCAAATATAATTCCCACATTTTGCTGTGAATTTGTTGGAAAAATCTTAAATTTGGGTTAATACAATACAACATAGTATTTTGGTTATTCCCGTTCTTATCTCTAAAAGGAGAGGTTGGCTTTTTATACAGCATTCTTTTGACAAAGTTTGGTGAGAATAGAGCTTTGTCAGGAAGACTGATTGACAAAACTCAGGGAGTGGGAGAGTGAAACTGCAGAAGGAAAAATAACAAAACGCCTAACAATACAAATAAAGATAGAGATAAAAACAGAAAATTATTGATAATGGATGCGACTATTGAACTGATTTCATAAAATTCGGGATTTTAAAATGACGATATTTTTTTTGTAAAATGCGCCAAAGGTTGAAGAATGCTGGCTTTTATAGAATTTAGTATTATAATACTATAGGCCCTATTTGAAAAAAAATTGGGATAAAGTAGATAATAGTTCATTCAGTTTTATAATCAGCCCCTAGGAGAGGGGGCCAATGAGGCCCATGGCTGTTAGGCTCTTTCCTTTTTTTGTATTTTAATGATGTAATTATGTAGATATATAAATGATTTCTTTTTGTAATTTTTTTCTTTTTTTTTTTGTAATATATTTTTTTAAAATTATGTGTTTCTGTTCAATATTAGTTGAGTTATAGTGAGGACCTCAAATTAGTCTTGCCCCTGCTGAAAAATTCTCTCTCGGAGGCCCTGTTCATAATCTTGAATGAAAAAAAAATGCTTTAATGCTACATAATACAGTACATACAGTATCAAAAAATGATTAACACACAAAATTATAATATATGGAAATATCTAAAATATAAAATAAAATTTCTCTAGATCCAAAGTACTGAAATTCTTGAATATATTTAAAATTATGCAATGTGTGAGTTTGCATTGAGGAAATGTATGTAAATTTTATTGAAAATTATGAATAAAAATATCCCATTAGTCCAAATATGAGTTTTAAAAAATTAACTACAAAAATTAGAGGACTTATATTCTAACTTCTGAAATAAATATCAATTATATAAGATGACGTTATTTTGCGAAAATTCTGCCATCTTGTAATACAACAACTGATAACCGTAATGATAATATATTAAATATTCCGTAGATTTATGTAGCACAACAGGTTGTACTGGATCATATTGAGTTTCTACATACTATATAATAAAATGCAATTTTAAAATTGTTTTTATAAAAAATCAATCATATTATTTATTTAATTAAATTACTGAAAAAAATACATGTAGACTAACATGTCATCTACGAAAAAATTCAGATTATGAATCTCATTAATGCTGCATGTATTTTTGTCTCAAACATAGAGATTCTGTTTATTTTTTATCTTTATCAGATAAAATCTATAATATCTTAAAACGCATATTATTAAATTATGCTCACTTTGGGGAAAAAATAAATAAAATTAAAAATTCGTTTACTGACTTATGAGTTCTAGAATCTTATTAAAATGAAAAGAAGTAATAAAACAAAAGGATGAATTCCGATCAGTTAGCACTCTGAAAACTGGATTTTTAATTACATAATAAGTAAATTTATAGTTTTTTCAATCATGGCAAAATTTCCTTAACTTGTTTTGTTTTGATTCACAAGTCAGTTGTATGTTTTTTAATTTACTGTCAGAAACAACGGAAATTTTTTTTCTAAAATTTATTTGATACTTCCTATAGACTATTTCAATAAAAATGATAAAAGAGAAAATTATTTGAATTTTTCCGAAAATTTTCTTTCGTAAATCGTTAGGCGAATTGTGTTATGGAAGAATATTAATAAAACAAGTGAATACTGTACTATATAATGTATTATCTGTTTTCGGAATTAAGATATATACAGTATACACAGCGATCCTCAGAATCATATCTCTTTCAGAATAAATTCTATAAAAAATGTTATAACAATAAACAATGATTGTTTAATTATACAAAGTTGTTCAATAATCTACGAAGCATTTCAAAAATTTATTATAAAACTGTACAAACTGTATAAAATACCGCAATGCAATCAATAGAATCTAGTCAAGAAACATCTCTAGTTTTTATTTAGTCAATATTGTATTAAGTGCGGTCATTCTGGCTATGAAGCTTTACAGGCAAATTTTTCGACAAGAGCATAATCATAGTGATTTCTTTATCGACATGTTGGTGATTAATGCCACAATTGTTTCTTTGAGATAGATTTTAGTTAAAATTAGACAGTGCATTACCTCATTGACATATACATCATTTCATTTGAAAGAAAGCCTCCTTGGAAGTTGGATTATTGAACGAGTTGAGGAATATCCTGATTCTCAGATACTCAGATTTGATTCCCATAAATTGACTATGGCTATGAATTAGATAGGATACAGGAAACAGTTTTAATATTAAAACTATTTTTCCGAATTACTTTCTTTGACCTATTAGAAGATTATTTTTTTTTTATGTCCTTTCTTTTTCTTCGATCACTTTGAGTTATAATTGTGGATAAGGATTCCTTTTGAAGCTGTGATGCTTATCATGGATAAGATGATGAATGAGTTGAAATATTACTCCTGTATTGTGTCGTTTTACACATGATTCGCGTATTAAAAACCTGCAAACAGATGAAAACTTAAAAGGTTTCTTAGTTTCAAACCGCCCATTTCATTGTTTATTTTATTTCATTTTTTAATAATGAATTTTTGAAATGGTTCACAGACTTTTGAATAATCCCATACATGAAAAGTAAGTTGTCTAGATTTGTATATAAAATTGCTTGCTATTGTTATGCATGCACCATATACAAGTTATACTTTAAAATGAAACTAAAGTTCATTTCCCAATAATTATTCATAAATATTGAAATAACAACAATTTTATAAAATCAAACATTTCATTTTACATTAATTTTAAAATTTCTGTTTTTTAATAAGTATAATGATGATAGTTATATAAAATAATATATATTCTATATTTAAAGTATAAAATAAAATATTTTACATGTTAATAAAGATTTCTACAAACTACTTAACAACTAAAAAATTGAAATATAATAGAATATATCTATGATTTACAAACATAGAGCTGAATGGATAAATGTTTTAAATGAGCAAGTACCATAATGAAAATTATGCTTTCAAAAATATTGACATCTGTATTTTTAAAAAATTGTCAATATTATATGTAATCCAGCAGTGTTTATTTTTTAATGTAAACAATATAGGCATTAAATTCCATTTCTAAATTCATACTTGGCAATGTTCACTGCTCACTTAGTGCCTTTATCAAGTCAGCTTTCTAGCTGTTCATCTGTTAAATAATAATGTATCTAATATATGAATAAAAATAATGCTTTTAATAACATCATATCAACAGATGGGATTTTAATTTGTTAAAAAATAGCTTTAAATTAAATCCATATTAAATAGTTTAAAAATAGCTTTAAACTATTTTATATAGATTGAACATTAAAACCTTTAAAAGTTTTTTTTTCTTTTATTATATAAGTTTAATAAATTACTTCAATCTTCCTGATTTTATAATTATTGAGTGTTTCAGTGATTTTTATCCTTCAGATCCTGCTGTTGTAGAAATTCTTTAAGTTTAGAAGGAGGTCATAAAATTAAAAAGATTAAATAAATATCTATTAATTTCTTTTTAAAATATATTGATGATGGCTTCTGTTCTATGAACCAGTCATAAAACAAAATAGTTCAAACAGAATGAAATTTGTATAAAAAAACTACTCATCATTACAGGAATCTTCAGAAAATGGTATTACAGTTCTAACAATTTCTTTATATTTTATATATGAGTCCATCCTATAATATTTGATATAAATTAAATAATATCACATTTAATTTTATACTATAAAACCAAATCATAATAAATTAAATGTACATACAATAAATCATCTGTCATGAAATTTTATGGAAACTGGATGAGAAGGAACAGTAATAAAAGCTTGCATTATTCCTAATTCATCATGTACAGTCTCCAATTGAAAATTTTGTATTATCTGCAAAGAATAAATTTTTTTTTTATATAGTGAGAAATTGGAATTCATTATTTTAAATTATTTGTAATACCTTTGCTATTGTGATATACAGTTCCATTTCTGTAAATCTCCTTCCAACACACATTCTATTACCAAACCCAAAAGGCAGCATACAGAATGGATGAATAGAGTTTCTATTATTTAACCAACGTTCAGGCCAAAATGATTTGGGAGAAGGAAAATTTTCACTTAATTCACAGGATACTTTAAAATGGCAGAATAGTGGAGTCTAGAAAAATAATAGTCATCAAAATTTTATATACAAATCATGTTTAAAATTCTAATTTATTAAATTCATTTACCCCTGCTGGAATTAAATATCCTGATAATGTTACATCTTCAGGTAGAATTCTTGTCAGACAAGGAACAGTGGGTGTTAATCTGTTATATAAAATTGCATTCTTAATCATTTAAAACATTTTTTAGTATGTAAAATTTTTATATTAACCTGAATGTTTCTTTAACACAGGCTTTTAAATATTGCAAATTTGCTAAACGTTCAGTTGTTATTTCTCCATCTGGAATAACTCGTTTTAGTTCTTGATATAATTTTTCTTGCACATCATTATTTTTTGCAAGATGATAGAGAAGAAAACACATAGTATTGGTAACCTAATTTATAAACAAAAAACTTTTAATTAAATTCGATAATTAATTTTGATTTATTTAACTGTTTAAAATTATTTTATATTTTATAAAAATTTGTGTGTAGTTTAAAAGAGATTATTTTAGAAAAACATCTAAAAGTCTGGAAGAATTATAATCTAATCTGTGCCATCAAAATACTTCATAATTTTTAAATTCAATAAAAGTAGCATCACAAATTATTCAAATTATCGTATATTTGAATTAATTGTTAAGTCTATAAAGAATTGTACGTTTTTCTTTACAATTATTTTATATTTGCCATTTTTGAACAAAACTCAAACACGAAGATATCAAGATCATGTTTGAGTTACTTTCCTACGTCAGTAAAACTTCTTCAAATTTAAAAAAATTTACCAGTTCAAAAGTTATCTACAATGGATAGAACAATGATATTTTTGAAGCGAAAAATAGTCCATAAGTAAATAAAATGATATAAAAAAAGATGAATAATTAAATCATTAACTTTTATTATTAAATGATAAAAATAATTATGCATGCGCATTCATCTGTATTATCTATAGTATATTCATGAAGCAATTGTCCCTGTTACGGCATGAAGTTCGGTGACAATGATTTTGGCAAGATCGCTAAGCATCATATGCATGGTCTTATAAATATCTAATTAAATCGTTTGCTTTTAAATATGATTAAATATAAAAAATCTGCATCATATAATATGTTATATTAGCATAAAACATGGTTTTTGGCAGACAATCATTAAAAGCAATGTTTGTGCAACAAATGCCAACAAAATAGGTGGGATCTTTGAAATTTGGATTCAAAATTTCTATTAGCTACAAATCTTATTATCTATCAGAAAGTAGGGGAGATGAGGCTTGATGACAAGCTTTGGACTTGTGATTGCTTTATAACTTTACATATTTAAATTTTTTCTGAGAATTTTATTATAAAAGATAGTCTGAGTTATATGTTTATTAAATTTAACTAAAAATCCTGATATTTTTATACCAGGCCAAAGTAATTACTAAATATATATTTATAATGTAAATAAATCAACTAACCTCTGGTTTGAGATTAATTGACTTATATAAGTTGATTAACAATTTAGATAGATATCTGATAACATTAGCGCTTTCGACAGATCTATCTCTAAAAAGTGTTCATGATAATTTACTCTCGGGAAAATAAAAAATGGAAGCACTATACTGATATTACAACTTGCAGGAACTGCCATAGCTAGGGTCACAAGCATTCCCCTTTTGCTGGACGTAAGTTTATCTATTTGCTTATATTCATGTCGCGTTACTATTTTATCGAGTTTTTTAGACAGTGATTATGCCACTTTTATTCATGTTCAAAACATCTGACAAGCTCAAATTCAGCAGGACTGTTTACGGTTTTTAAAAATTAAAAAATTTTCCTACATTGTTCTTGCCAAAAAATATGGCATCTTGCGAATCCTTCATAATAAACTTTTATTTCTTTTAATAAATGACGTATATCAATCAGGACCAAACATTTTATATAGAATCCAATTAGGTGGAAGATTATTTGCTTTAGATATTGGAATGCAAATTTCCTCAATTCTTTGATATCAAGCCATAATAGATATCTGAAACTCTCTTTAAATAGTCCGATAATGATCTTCAAGACAAGTTTTCTCTTAAGATCTTTCTTGATCTTAAGAGAAAACTTATTAGTCGACTAATCTCTCCTATATTTAGTCAACAAGCCTCTGCTCAGCACTTTGAAACTCTAAGCGTTCTACCTGGAACACTGATAAAAATATAAAACGATGATGATATGTTTAAATACAGTATAGTCAAACTTAACATACTTTTACATGGCACATATTGATATACTTAAAAATATGTGTAATCGACTATAACAAAAGAGAACTGCGTCTAAATATTATTACTCATCGTGGATGTCTTGAATTTTGACGTTCCAATTCCATACAGAATGATAATGTCTTTCATGGCGACCGGCTGAACTGATTCATAGAAGCACATCACTCGCTGACATCGATAAACTAATGTCATCTATTCTCAGATAAGGCTTTGAAGAGTAAGGTAAGATCTATTGTAGTTATGCGCCATTGTACAAGCCTCGGTCTTCCTAATATACTTTATACTTTCCGTGCTGACAATGTTGAGATATTATATAGTATATTATAAACATTATAAAGTATTAGAAGTATTAGATTCTGTGAAGAAAAGCTTGAATGCTAGATAGAAGTCCATATGGAAAAATCTGGGCTATATCTATGAACAACAAATTGTATACCCTTGTTAAAATGTTTTTAAATGATCTAACATATTAAGAAATGATTTTATTCTTGCGATTAATTTAAAAAAATTAAAACAGTTGTCGAAAATTAAACGATTAATCTTGTAAAATGTTTTAAAATATAAACCACAAATCATCCATGACGCATAAAATATCGACGTTAAGATGACTGACAAAATATAATTAATGTAGGTCTTGAAGTTAATCAATCGTTTGATTTAAAACTTTGAATCGTAAGATCATAAACTTTTTAGTTTATGTAGTTTATTAGTTTTTTCAAATGTTTTAAATGCTGATATCAACTCTGGTTAAATTATAAAGTTCTAAATAAATAATATACTTCGTAATAAAAAATTTATATTAGGAGAGAGAACAAGGAAAGAGAACGAGAGAGAAACAACAATTTAACTCGTTGCGCCATCTCTCGATATAAAGGTATTTTAAAAATTTTCAATTTTTTGATTAAAATCAAACTTTCTGATTTTTTACATGTAATATAAAAACTACCCTAATGTCAAATTTTGAATATATAATCCTAGTGATAAAGGTTGGGATTTTCTAACATAGTTCTTGTTACTGAACATACATTACTTTATACACAAGTTAAAAAGTGGTCAAAATCTGGAAACATACTATAATCGGAATCTCCTCCAGAATGTATTGAATTGTATTGAAGCGAAAACTAGAAAGGACGATTTATCTCTTTTTGCCCGACTTACTTGTCTGTTAATTGAAATATTTTTCATAGATATTATATATAAATATCGATATTAAGTATAATTTCAGTTAATAAAAAATATGGCATAATATGTAATTTTGTTTCATATTGGTTTACGTTTTCAATTTTTTATTTTTTTTTGCAAGCAAAAATATACCAGAACTACTTTTCTTAATGGAAGATTTTCGCTTGCCTTTTGACTTCAGTACATTCTTGAGTTGATTCCTACGTTTAGTTAATAGATGGCGCTACGTATAAGCTATGTTTTTCGGACTGAATTTAATTTAATAGTATTAGACAACTTGGAGACGATGATGATATCATCACGTCGTAACAATGGGTGACATCATAAAACCATCTCGATTATTGATGTAATGACATGCAATGTAACGTCATGACGAATTCACATCGCCGTTATGATGACGTCATAGTAAGTTAATATTCTTGTTAAATCTATATTAAAATTGGACATAAAAAACCAATAGATTCCAAATGCAATAATTAATAAATTATATGGAAAAATGATTTTGTTCGAATTTGGAAGTCTTCAAAACATCTTATCAATATTATGCCACGATGACGTCACGTAAGGGCGCCATAACATAATATTGATAAATGATCTTCCGATTTTATACTTTAATAAATTCAGAAAGAATCAATAATTTCTACCAAATTGTAATTCAATTAACCTGATGCTAATATAACATTTCGATAAGCATGAAGTTTGAAATAACAACCGAAATTAATACATGAAATAATTTTTCGATAAAAAAAATTCTTCGTGAGGACAATACAATAAAGAATGGTAAAATGATCAATTTTTCCGTAGGTATAATACACAATATTACAGCATTAAAAATTTCAATGTTTCTCCATGTAAGCCTTTTTCAAAGTGAAGATCAGAAAAACATATAGATTAATAAAATCGTGAACTTTCTGGAAATTATGAGGGTTGTATTAAAGAAAAACTGAATGATTGAAGTTGTAGAAGAAATCAACTTACAAATACAGTAATCAAAACCAAGTTTTTGCTAATATATACTTTAACTATATATTTTCGAATTGTGCCCAGGCAACGTTCGATCCAATTTGCTAGTCATTTCATAAATTAAGTAATTCAAAAGGAGCAATAGAGCTATCAGTTCCCTTTTGCTATCAATATAATTATTTTCATCATTTCCAATTTATATAATTAATATATTTTTTTGCATTCTCTTGTTTTAAGTAACTAAATACAGTATAAATAAATAATAATTAAAATTACATAAAATTTATCCTCATTTAGTAATATTACAAAAATAAAATAATGTATAAGAACAGTATCTCTATGAATTTTTAGTGGGGTAGATCAAAGAAATTGAGTTACTTCATTATAACCTATTATAAGACAACTAGGCTACGCCATTCTAGTGTAGGATTCGTGAATACTACAGGAAATTTTATTTCTTTTTTTTTTATTTCAATATTATTATTGGTGTTATTTAATTATTGTATCATCATTACATCATTATTCAAATAGATTTTTTTATTATTATTTTACTTATTATTCAGTTGTTGCATCCAGTTTGCATGTGTATTCAATTTTATTATTGTTGCTATTATTATTATTATTTAGTTATTTATCAATGTGAGCACGGAATAACTCCGGAGCAAAGTGCTATGTCGGACAAGAGTCAAGACATAGCTACTT
>WUQG02424070.1:0-14912 GCA_011317285.2 Androctonus mauritanicus | reverse complement strand
TAAGCAAGGTCGAGTGTATACATATTGAGCTACACTCATGCTGCCTTGCCTCCTGTCCCTTTGACTTGTGCCCAAAAAACCGCCTCTAACCTGAGCGGTGACGAAGCGTATATATTCAAAGAAAGCAAAAATCTTTGAATATATCATCAGAAACATCTGTAGATAACTCATATATAGCTGGTGGCTTTCAAATGTTAATGTAAGATAATAAAATATGATTTGATACTTTAAATTGGATTTTCTCTGGTTTTAAATTTTAAGAAAATGCAGTTATGTTTGGCATAATATTTTGATAACCATTAGTCCTGGATTTATAATTTTTTTTTAAAACAAAGCTGAATATATCTATAACATACTGAACTAAAACTATGATCATTTATTTATATTTATATTTTTAATTTTTAACTTTATCTTTTGAAAATTGCAAAATTTTGGTAGTAGTCAGTATACTGATAAATAAAATTTCATAACTTTACAATGACAAATATTTAATCAATAATTTTAGTTCATATTGCTTAACAGACATGACAGAATATCTGTAGCAAATTACAACTGGCTGGAATTATTCATTTGGCTTAAAAAGTGACACAAAAAATGAATAATTTTTTAATGAAAATTTGATTTTTTTAATAATAAAAATATTTTTGGAATTTTTTCACTTGGTAAGTTATTACTGGCATTGGTCTCTAATAAAAACAACAACTAATATATCTCTAGTTGCTTTAATAAATTATTTAGATTTTAGTAGATACCGTATCCTTAAATCAAAATGTAAATCAAATAAATTTATCAAATAATCTAATATATATAAAAGCGATTATTTCTGTTTGAAATTGACAATAATACAATTTGTTTTACAAATTAAATAAACTTTATAGTAATAAGAATATTGAAAAATCTTTTTTACATCTATATTAAAAAAATAATAATGATTTTTATTATATAGCATTGTTGTTTTACAGTCTTAATTATATTATATTACATTAATTTAATTATATTCAGTATTAATTGGATTATTCAAGAGGAAAATGTTTTAAAAATATTTATATAATTTCAATTACTCCTATAAATACTAGCCTATAAAAACTTGCCTATAAATACTATTTTTACACCCAGGTTCAATTACTTTCTCTCTTAGTTATAGATAATTGTTAAAATGTTCATATTATCATATCTAACTAATCCCTACATTGCATCTATTATTTATTGATAGAGATAAAACCAATATTACATAAATCAGGGACATAGAAAATTACTTTAGAAAAGTAAAGATCATCATAAATATTATATCAGTTTGTTTATTTAAGATCTAAGAACATTTCAGATAGAAAGCAGTGATATAAGTGATAAAGAAGAAAGTAGGAAAGTGCCAAAATGAATATTGTGCAGACTGAAATAGCATATAATTGTCTCTGATTTGATTAACTTAAAACTAATTTGTTAGAGAATCACTATAAATATAGACACAACCTCAGTCTTTTTTAGGTAGAAATGAATTATAATTATAATTAATATAATGTGCCAATATATACAATAAGTTCATAAATAAACTAAATATATAAATAAATAATAAATGTGATAAAATTAAATAAAGTACAATAGGTTGAAATACAAGCAGTAGTAGTAATTACAGTAATTAAAATACATAATAATATGTATAGGAACTGATAGTAGATTCTCATCTTGTTATTGATTTCGATTCATTCAGATCCAAGGTAGAGGTATTGTTTCTGGGGTCAATTCATTCATAGTGCACATTTTATTTTTCCAGTTATGTATTTCTATAGCTTCTGCTAATTTCAGGTCTTTAGGATTTTTAACATGATTAATAATTCATCCATGTTCCCAATTGATAGAGACTCCATTTTGTAATATCTTTGGGCTCGGATGATGTATACTTTTGGTTGCTATACTTCACTTATGTTTTTTAATTCTTGACTTTAGATTTCTTTTTTTTGTACTTCTGATATATATTTCTTTGTTTCCTGGGTTATTATCTTTCATTAGAATTAGATCTTTGTTTACATATTTATATACAAAGGTAGAAAGTGACATCCATGAATTTAGATTCAGTATAAATTATAACAACTGAATTTTGCTTTTTGGCAAATTATCTAATTGTTAAAACTTAAAACTTTTACTGATTTGTGTTTTTTAAACTAGCACTTAAAATGAGTAGTAGTAGACTGTTTTCACGAAAAACAAAAATGTATTTTATTCAAGTATAATGTTTTTGGTACTTTTGGTACCCTTTTCAATATACCAAGAATTATTAATTGACATTTTTTAGAAAAACCAATGAAAAAAACTATTAGTTTTTCTAAAAAATATTCATTAATTCTTGGTGTACTGAAGAATGTACAAAAGTAGTCAAAATATTATATTTGAAAATAAAACATGTTTTTGTTTTTCGTGAAAATAGTCTACTACTGATCATTTTAAGTGCTAGTTTAAAAAATATGAATTGATAAAAGTTGACAAAAGCAGAAGCAAAAGCTTTATAAAGTGGTACTTAAATTAAAAATTTAAAAGAAAATAAGTATATTTACCTGTTGATAGTGCTTATTTACCTCTGGTTATTTTATTATTTGAAACAGAAGACTAGCTTATTGAAGATAATGGACATTTAGTTTTTTGCAATAAAATGGTTATTTTATCCACTGGGTTAATATCTGCAATTTCTGCCTCTTATCTTTGCATGTCCACTCATATATATAGTATTTTACTTCATTCCTGATATTCATCATTTTTGATCTTTACTGGCATATGGTGACTAACATCCTGTACTGGATTTTGAAATAAAAAAAGTAAATGTTATGGCATTTATAATTAGTATCAATTTAATTTAATTTTGTATTGATTTTGTTTTCATGAATATTATTTAATAAAGTTGATTTTATGCCTTTTCATTTATATTCTTTGTCATAAAACATTATTTATAAAGATATTCCAATTTTTTTTCAGAAATATATTTAATATTTGAAATCTCTTTTTTTTTTCTTTAGGTAATCTTTATAAAAAAGAAATAATATATACATTAACTCATTGAGGTCTGTTGACATGTATACACGTCAACAAGTCTCAATGAGTGTTTTTTTATCATTTTTTTATTCCTTGGAAATGGAATAAAAAACAATTAAACAAATTCAATCCTGAGTTATGCAGTGCAGCTATGTAGAACAATTTATTTTCATTTATTGAGTGAAAATACATGTCTCTGATGATGGGTTCTAGATTTTTCAATTGTCAAAATTTGTTTTTAAATTACATTTTAAAAATAGAAAATATGAGTGGATTGTATTATTAGAATTTTGATTATTTTTCATTGAATCTTATTGATTCTGCTTTCTATTCTATTATATTTTAGTAATCGTATTTTGGTTTTGGGATATTTTTTAAATTTTAAATAAAACATGGAATTTTAGTATGATGAGCTGTAAAATTTGTAAAATTGAAAAAATTAAATAAATAAATTGAATAAATAAGTAAAATTATTTTGTATTTAAAATAAATAATATTTTTACTTATTTATTCATTTATTGCTTTATTTTTACCAATAATTAGGTAAAATACAGTACAATAAAATCCTCAACAACCTCAAACTACAAAAAGGGACATGGTACTTTTATTGTTTTATGGCATCTACTCATTTCACAGAAATCGCAGCCAAGCCTATTTTACTGGGCTGCATGTGGTATTGGGTGTAGTATATCAAGAAAGCATCTGCAGGCCGATTAAAGTAGAAAATGCTATAGCTATTTGTGTGTGAAAGTGGAAGAAGTTTCATAAATGTTATTTTTTGATTATAAATTTGAAAATTTATAAAAAATTTAAATAAAAATTATTGAAATGAAGGAAAAACATAACAATAAATATATCTTATTAAAAAACTGAAAATATTTTAATAAATTTGTTATTTTGGCTAATTATATGACATAATTAATGAAAATTTGCATAATGCTTTGTTTTTTATCAATAATTTTTAAAAATATTATTCAATTTTCTTCATTCATGGCTTATTTTATTCATAAGATTTGCCAGTATCAAAAAATAACAAACATTTCATTGAACGACTAAGATTTCATACAAAAAAAATATCATGTTTCCGTCAGTCTCATATAAGAAATGAAAAGTTGTGAAAGGAATAACGTTCAAAAAAAATTTTGACATCATTAGAATGACCATAAAAAATGTAATGAATTGTAAAAATTTCAAAAAATTTTGATGAAAATTAAGCAAAATTTCACAATATTAATTTTTTTGTTAGCAATATTAATTATGCTTATTTTGAATAAATTGCAGATTTCAATGGGTTAATTAGCTTATTATATCCATATTGAAAAATAAATATTTAATAAAAACTATATCAAATTTTTTTTTTTCTGATTTTATTTATGAATTCTTATTATTTATTTTTTCAGTTGAATAAAAATAGTTCATTCTTTAAATTGGTATTTTTCAAAATTTTGCATATATGGATCACTTAACAGAAGTATGTGTGTAGACTAAGAATTTTAAATAAATTGAAAAAATTCATCAAAATTTTTTAATAATAAAACAATGTTTTTTATATATAAATAATTATAATGAAAATCAATATAAAGAATATTTATATATATGTATATTATTAATTAAGCATAAAAAACAGAAATATTCCTGTTAAAATAGTATTTTTGTGTTTGTTTTTTTGTGATTTTATTTCAATCTATAACATGTAACACATATTAATCAGATAAAATTTTTATGAAAATTTTATCTTATTAAATAAGTAATTTTTTGAAAATCATAATAAAGCTGATATTTCAAATGTATGAAATGTATGTGAAAAAAATTTCTCCATTGCTTTTTCTTAATTGTCAAACTAACTTGCCAAACTGTCATGGATCATTAATAGTCCACAGATTACATTTAGAAAAATATTGCTATAATACTAAATTCAATTAAAATATTTATATTTATTATTATTTTTCGTTAATATATATATTTATTTTTAAAATTAGCTTACTTCAACAAAACCATATCTGAGAAAAAAAGCTGTTTTATTAATGTACAAAATATTTCTTCAATTTCCTGAAGCTTTGAGACCTGCCTTTCCTCGCTTAAAAGAAAAACTTGAAGATCCTGATCCAGGTAAATATACAGTTAAAATTAAGCATTGATGTTGTTAATTAAATCATAAATCTAAAAATTGTAAATATTTGAGTATACTTTAAAAATTAGTTTTAATAGTTTAAATCATAACTTTATAATAATTTCCCTTTTTATTTTAATACCATTATGTAAATCTGTAGGGATTAAGACTTATTAGCAATCAGAAATAACTTTATTTCACAAGTGACAAATGTTTTCAGCTTTTCCTCATCTTCAGATATAAAATTTTTGAATTTTGAAATCTGAAGATGGCAAACAGCTGAATGTTTTCACTTGTGAAATGAAGTTATTCTTGACTGCTAATAAGTGCTTAATCTTTATAGATTTACATAATGAAACTAAGTTTAAGCAGTTATTGTTTTGATATACCTTTAATACCATTATTCAATCATTGCTGCTTACTAAATGACAGGCCATCTAAGCTTTACCACAGATTTCTGCACTCATGGAGAAGTAACCTAGACTGTAGAAAATGGGGATTAATGGACTGGACCTTGTAAATTTTGATGCATGGATTCCAGATTCAATCTTTATTTTCTAGGTGTGAAAATCAAAGCATGTAATCAAGCTAGCTGATAACTGCAATAATACAAAATATAAAGTCTTTCTAACATACATCACTTTAAGTTAAAATAGTCCAACACAGCACTAAAGAAGGATATATAATTAAGCATTCAGAACACAACTCCAATTCAGAAAATAAAAGAACATTTATTTAAAATGCTTTCAGTTTACATATAATCCTCATCATTAAACATACTAACTAAATGTAAATTCCACAATTTCAATATACTTCTAAAATTAAATTACTATAGCAATCAGTTATAACAAAAATTTAACCTAGTATGTTGCCGTAATTACCAAATATTCATAACTGACAACATTAAAATTTAAATAAAGCACATAGGAACCATAACATCTTCATGGTTACTAAAACATAAAAGATAATAAAATATTTGCATCCAAAAATTAAGCTAATAACCTTTTACAATCATATTAAATAAATAGTCACAATATCTTTAGAGTTATAAATACATAAAGTATTATAGGATTAACATTTTTTACTACACCAGGTCTATGAAACTTGTTTATAAAATGTTAATAGAACATCCATTCTACTTTTAAAAATTTGGAAGCACTCTGCTGCTTTAAAAAAATTTAAAAATTTTGAAAAAATATGAAAATTCATTTAGTTACAATAGATGATCTTATGAAACTACAGTAAAAGTTTCAGGAGGAATAAAATTACTCTATCAGAGCAATTATAAATAAAACTCTTACCCTTCATTGAATCCAGTTAAGGATGAGATTTTTATTTGTAATTGCTCTGGAAGTGTAATTTTATTTCTTCTATAACTTTTACTATAATTTAGTAAGACCATTTGCTGTTACAATGTGAACTTTCATTGTATTTTTTCAAAACTTTTTAATTAATATGCAAATTGTGGAAGTAAAATTAATAAATATTAGAATTTTTGTGCATATAATTTTATAACAACTTTGAAATTAATAAATATTAGAATTTTTGTGCATATAATTTTATAACAACTTTGAAATATATATTTCAATCACAGTTTGTTATTCAATCAATCTTATTCAATCACAGTTTGTTAGAAATCTTATTCAATCACAGTTTGTTAGAATTCTATTCAACTATTCGATTTTATTTAATACTCTGCAAATATTTTTTTTTATTTAAAAATATATATATTTTATTAGTTCGATTTTTGCATCATATATAAGAAAAAATAAAATTTTAAAAATAAAGAAATTTTTGTAAAGCATTTGTGCATTTATTGTTGTTCTCCACTTTGTAATCATAAATCATTTGATTTGTCCTGTTACTTTTGGGCTACAATTTCAACTGCTGATATACTAGAATGAAGGATTGACAATAAATGGTTTATAAATTAAATCAAAAATATATTTAATATTTATTATTTATATAGTAGTTTGTCATTATTGCATTTTTTTTTTTTTTATGTGAATTAAAGTGAAATTTTGATATGAAAATAGAGCAAAAGTTTAGAAAGCAAATGGAGGTGTGTATAGTGTTTTCTCCCAATTAATTTTTTTCCTGCTGAGTATAGTTGTGTGATATTTATGTTAAATAACCATCTCACTCTATTTATTGAATGTTAGTATATTAATATGAAATATAATATAGAGGTATGCCAGATAAAAAATAAAGAATTATTAATTAAGAAAATAACAGATGCAACAATTAAGTTGAATGTGAATGATTCATACACAATAGTAAATTTCTTTTAAATAAAATTAAAAAATTAAAGAAAATGAATAAGTTTTTCTTTAAAACACTTTAATCTTAGTTATTTTTGAAAAAAATTTATTATTTTTATTAAAAGAAAATGAAATATAGAGAATTAAGTTATTTTTGCCAGGCTAAATTCCATCAGTTTGAACTATTTTGGTTTGTGCTTTATTTTTGAAGTTGTGTTGTAAAATAATTAAGACAATATTTTTCTTTGAGCCATAAAATTCCATATTTGTATTGTTCCAGGAAACATTTTTCCTTTGATAACACAGTGACTTGTATAAAATGATTCAATTACTGCTCCCAATACATTTGTGCATATGTACTTCTGGTGTTGCAATATATAAATACAAACAAAATCCATTTATCTTGATATTTTTGCCATTTTTAGATTTAATAAATTCAGATTCTTGACATTTTGTTATTGCCATTAATGTAATAATATGGCATAATAAAAATTTTGAAAATAAAAAGTTACATTAAAATTAAAATATTTTTATTTAAACATATTATTTTTACTATTCTCAATCGAATTATACTGCTTAATTTTTTAAAAATACATTAAAAATCAACATAAAGATAACAGGAAAATACAGAAAATAAAAACTTTATTCAACTCTTTCCTTTTCAACTTAAAACAGTTTTATTGAAGCACTTCAATAAAATTGTTTTAAGAATTTTCTGTATTTTCCTGCACATTATTTTTATTTAATTTATTAAATATGCAATTCCATGTTAGTTCACTTGGCTTCACATCATCAATATGGTGGCTAATCGAAGCGATATGTGCAACATTATTCCTTTTATTCTTTATATTATGGTAAAAACTCTATCTTTAGTAGCAGCACATTGCATTGTTCAGTTAATGTTTCAAATATGAAGTTGGTGCTTTGTACATATTGTGAATGCCTTTTAGAATTTTCTGTTTGTTGAAAATAATGTTGATTTCATATCTTCTATATTTTAATGATTTCTTATGGAAATTATTATTTTAATTTGTATCATTTCAGTCTGTATCACATGTTTGAAGAACACATCTCTGACACAAAGTGGGATCTGGATATATATAATCTATTATGATGAACAGTTAATATCTTGTATTATAATGAACAGTTAGTAGGAACTGCAAAACAAAAAAAATCCTGTTCTTTATTTTAAATGAAACAAAGTTTTGAAACATTTCTGAAAATGATCAAGAAAAAAAATAATTAAGACAATATATTAATCAATATTTAATAACTTTTTGGCTCACCCCATAATTATTAATCCTTTTGATATTGGTTCCGATTTTTCATGATTATCTTAGATTACAACACAAAATAATAAAAATAAAAGAAATTATTTTAAATGATTAATTATTTTTATCTATAATACTCAAAATTTCTGTGATTCCTGGTTCAATTCTGATTATATAGGTAGTTCTTTGATTTAAGACCATTTGTACTTATGATAGCAATGTCATTGATGATAATCTGTAATTGATCAGTGCAATTGATAGAGCTTGAGTTCTGATCAATAGTTTCATAAACTATTAAGTTCTTAATTACTTGCTTTTTATCCACATAAATTAACAATATATTAAATGATGAAGTATATAGCAGTAAGAAAAATTTTATTTCTGGGAATGTTTTCAATTGTCTTATTTAATCATTCTTATCTAATAGAATAGAAAACTGAATAATATAGTAGAAAAAGTTCTAAGTTTTGAACATGATGCATTCAAATTTATTAAGGTTGTCAATTCAAACATATCATGTTTAAAATTTATAACTTTTTTGTATTCTTCAGTTTTCTGTTATACTGGCTCAGAATAGTTGAGTTAGATAACTAAAAGAAAACATTTTTCGGAAATGAAATTTTGTGTTTTTTACTGCTATATAGTGCTTCATTTAATATATTGTTAACATAAATTTGATATACAAAAAGTATCCCTTTTGTGTCTGTTTTTTGTATTTTTGTGTTTGTTAAGTTTATTATGATAAAGTGGAATGTAATAAATGTCGGTAGTAAGTACTCCATAAATTTTGGGCATTTCAATTATGATAAGTCTGACTCAAAATATTAGAATTCGAATTGAATTCAAAAACATGATTGACTGTAGATTGACATTGCAATATCTACAGCCAGTCATATATCTATTGCTAAATTTTCTGAGAAATGAAGGTCTATAGATATATAGATTTTAATTTCTCAGAAAATTTTATTATTGTAGATGAGTATTCATTATTCTTAGACTAGTAATATGCAGCTAGATAATTATTTTTCATTTTGTGTATAGTTATCACTCATTTTATGAAAGTAATCCATTCCTTAAAAATTGCTCATAAGGCAAAAAATTTATAAAATGAAAACTTATTTCTCATTAATGTCAATGTAAAAATTTCTAATATGGGCTTGGGCTTCAGAAAATCACTGGCATATCATCTATTTATGTTAAAAAAATTCCATAAAACATTAAAGTAAATGCAATAATGCATATCATAATACAACATTTTATATATTTATTACCTATTCAGCTTGTTCTATGGCATTTGATTTTTAATTTCCAAACTGCTAAGTTAAAAGTAGTTTCAAATTTAAGCCTAGTGCAACAATAAATACATAAAGCATTATAGTTTTTTACTTAAAATTTGTGAAATTTTTTCTACATATTGGTCTTAAATTTATGCATAATTTTTAAAAGATTTTATTCTGATAAATTATTTCTGAAAATAAATTTTCTGAAATTAGAATTTGAAAATATTAAAAAAAATTCAGTTTCGCATATTTAAAAAAACAGTAATTATGAATTTTATTGTGATAGTTATTTTAAGAAAATAATTCATTTATATAAAGTATTATATTCATTATATTTAGAATTTTCTGATAGAAAGGCAAAATGTTATTACAAAACTATATGAATAGAGAAATATGTTGCCAATTATATTAGAGATGGAATTGTCTAGAACAGTATGCAATCATTGTTTTATGTTGTTTAAATACTATCCTGGTTGTATACTTCCATTCCTTTTTCAGTTTTATTATAATTGTAAAAGTTTTTAAAAGTTGTAATAATCAGATGAGAAAGATATTTGCTATTGGGTATATGAAGTTGATATAATTTTGTATTAATATAAAATCAGTTGTATAAATCAATAAATTTGATATGAAAATATATCTGACACAAAAAGTAGAGAGATAAGCAAAAAAAATAAAAAAAAAATGATTATCTATATCATATAAAATTTGACTAGTGGAATTTTTCATGAAACAGTTTGATGAACTGGTGGAAAATTTTATTAAGATAGGGATTAGAGATTGTGCATTATTATATTATAGAACAAAATACAATCATTGATTTAAAAATTAAATAAATTAATAATTGATAATAATATGGTATCTTTGTAAAAGCAAAAATTATATTTATAAATTGAAATCATAAATCTTAAATTATCTTTAAAATTGAAATATAAATTTCTACAGTTTGTTAACATGAAAATTTATAAACAAGCATTTGTAAAATGATGGAAACTAAAGTGACAATGAGGTCCCAAATTAAAATAAAACAAAATCTAAACTAGCTTACAGGACCTTAAAATAAAATTAAAGATGCAGGAGTGCTTCTAGGCTGGACTGTCTCTCTTCAGCTGCATAGACTTTCTCTATGCAGTTGAAGAGAGGCAGTATCCAGCCCAAAAGCACTCCTGCATCTTTAATTTTATTTTAAGGTTCTGTAAGCTAGTTTAGATTTTGTTTTATGATGGAAACTGCATTGAAAGGATAATTCTTGCTCATATCATATCATTCCAAAATGCAGATAATTAAAATTGATGTAATATGATATTTGTTGTTTGTTTCTTGTTCAGAAACAATTGATTAATGTAGATATTATGAAGCTTCCCATCCTTCATATTCTGCCAATTTCTCCTATAAATTTTTTTCATATATTTTTTTAAAGGACTATTTAAAGGCGAGAGGCTATTGTTTAAAAAATATAGAGAAAGTGAAAAGAACTTTTTCAGTTATGTTGAAAGAACTGATACACCTATTTTCAAAAGTGTTTCTAAGTATGTTATGCATATTGACAAAAATTTATAGTTGCTGAGGAATAATATTTTGATGGAAAGTTATTGTTTAGTATCCTTAATATAATTTGATTAAAAATATAATTTAATTATATTTAATTAAATAATTTTTGAATTTTTTAAAATTTCTTTGTTCAATAGGTTGTGATATATAATGTATTTATAAATCCGTTTCTTAAAAAGTATTCAATTTATATTTTACTTGGGTAATTTTATATATCATTTTAGTATTATATTGTCAAAGCAATGAAATTATGAATTAATTGTTTCATATTTTTAATATTAATATTTTCATTTTTATTTATTATTATATATTGAATTGTTTTGATATTTCTGTTTAGAATTTTATATTTCTTCATTGTTGATGTCTGAGTACAAATAACATACTAATTTTTATGGAGTAATAATATAAGAAAAATCATCATATAAGAAATATTTTTTTTAATACAGGAGTACAGTCAGCTGCAGTTAATGTGATTTGTGAACTTGCAAGAAAGAATCCAAAGAACTATCTCTCTCTTGCTCCAATATTTTTTAAATTAATGACAAGTTCAACAAATAACTGGATGCTTATAAAAATAATAAAATTGGTGAGATATTTTTATTTGAATAAGGAACTTATTATAATATCTTATTATTTTAATAAATTTTTAGAAGTATAACTTTATCTTTTAAAATAGTAATATTTCATTTATAGTACAAGAAGTCCTCAGGCTATGAAATTCTAGTTATAAATTTCATGAAATTTCAATGTATTGAAATGTTCATAAATTTCCATGTTTCATTTTCAAATTTTAAACAACAAAATTTCTTCAAAAATTTGAAATATTATGATGATAAAATGTTCTAGTAACAAATTCAATAAAAAATATACAATGTTATATAACATATGTCAATATTGTATTTCAAGATGGTTGAATTTATATCTCAAAACTTCACTTTAAAATTAGAACTTTTTACTGAAATCTCTAAAATAAGAAATTTCTAATTAGTTCAATTATGAATATATTATATAATAAAAAATATGCATTAATTTCAATACCTATGAATTCAGCATAATAATTTTTGAGCTACAAACAAAACTTCTGAACAAACTACATTCATAACTTGAGGATGACTTGTATATTTAAATAAATTAAGTACTTAAATATCATATATATAGAATTTTATTGAATAAATTGAAAAAATTAAAGAAATATATTATTAAACATTAAATAAAATAAAAATTTTGTTATGAATATATCTAAAATTTGATCCAATATTTCCAAATAATGTTTTTGTTGATATGAGAGAGCAATCTATTTAGAATTGGATAAATTTAGAAGCATGTAAAAAATAGATAATATAGAAATTTTACATTTTTATCATCATCATAGATTTTTTTTTTATTATATGAATCAGATTTAAAGATAAATTCTCTTCCTCTCTTTCAAAATTCTACCAATAACAGAGAGAGAATCTTAAATTTTGTTGAATTGTTAGTTTTAATTAATATTTTGAATCATATCAATGATGATGATTTATTTATTTTAGATTTTAGAATATATTCTTTTAATTTTTAACGAATTTATAATTCAAAAATTATATTACTGAATAGAATTGCAGAAAATGCAATAACTTTTGTCTTTTTAAAAATATATATATATTATAAAAATATATAATTTTTCTATCTCTGTGAAGTTGGCCTCCCCAGTTTGAATTTTTAAACTTTTTCTTTTGCATCTCGTTAGCACCTTTTGCACTTTTAATATTTTACACTGTTTGCACTCTCACCATTTGGTCCCCAGAGCTAAAACAAATTTGGGGGCTAACTTCACACTATCCCCCAGTTTGGAATTTTTGAAATTTTTCTTATGCCTCTGTTGGAAATCGTTAGCACCTTTTGCACTTTCAATATTTTCGTTCTCACCCCACTGTTTGCCTCCTAGAGCCAAAACAAAATTGGGCCCAGCTCCCCAGTTTGGAATTTTCGAAATTTTTCTTTTGCACTCTGTTGGAAATTGTTAGCACCTTTTGCACTTTCAATATTTTCATTGGCATCCCCACTGTTTGGCTTCCAGAGCCAAAACAAAATTAGGAGCCAAGTTGATATCATTTTAATGTAATTTTATTGGTAATATGTATATATCATATAGTTTACTTAATATGTGTAGTGGAAGAAATGATATGTTTGAGGTGCCATGCTAAAAATATGAGAAATATTGCAATTTTTTAAATTAACATTACGTCAGATGTTATATGAAATTTAAGTGAATCATTAGAGAATTGCATTTGGGAAAATATTAAAGAGAAGTTAGTATATTGCCATAATTGTAGAATACCATCAACATCTCAAGCTATTAAAATGCCTGGTAAACACTTAATTTTAGATGTTGCATATTATTTCAGAGATGATGCCCTTAAATCAATGAAAATACCTCAAAAATTACAAAAAATAAATCTATATGATATACCTCCTAATATCAAAATAAATGGACGTTACATGTTAAATGGAATTATTTCATATAAAAAACCATTAAAAACTACAGAGTTAGGACATTATATTGCATACTGCTGAAGAACATCAGGTGTTTTGGAAGAGCATAATGATTTATGTTCTAAAATAAAGACAATTTATCCAGATCAGCTGCCAAAGATAAAAATAGCGCCAACAATAATTATGTATACCAGAACTGACTTAGAAATTGAAGTAGTTACTTAAAATATTTTCAGCATTTCTTTATTCTCATTAAAATATTGAAAAAAAAAAATCATTTTTACTCAGACAAATTTAAAAAAAAATTTTAAAGTGTAATGATTGTTTCCTATTTAATTCATTTGTATTATGCAAGATTATATTATTTATTTATTTTGTACTGTATATACAAGTAGATAAAAATACTTCTTTAAAATTCCAGAATAAAGTTTTAAATGTATCATTGCCATCATTATGTAAATGATTAATATAGATTATATAGAAAATAATTTAATTGTTAATTTTATGTAATAATTTTTAAATAAGCTAATAAAATTATTAAATTAATGAATATATTAATATTTTCCAATGCGTTCTTTTCTGATCCACCAGTAAATATTTTAAAAACAAAATCTATTTTAATCTATAAATAATTAGCACTTTTGAAAAATTATTTTTCACTTTTCCATAAGTATCTTATGAAAAGGTAAAGCAATAATTTTTTCACTAGGCTGTATAAAAATTATTAGTTCACAATGTTCAGTTTTATGGATTTTTCGGTTATAGACTATCTTGTAAAAATTAAAGATGTCAAATACTGTAAATATGTATATTATGTAATAAATGTTATTTTTCTTACAAATATAATTGAACAATTTGAATAATTTTCATATTTTATCTTAAAAATTCAAATTTTAATAGAACTTTACTTATTTGTTTTGTAACTTAGAAAAGAATTCAACATTTA
>WUQG02424059.1:0-14913 GCA_011317285.2 Androctonus mauritanicus | reverse complement strand
GTTGACTCCCAAGATGTATGTCATTTATTAATACTGTATTAATCTAGATCCGGACTGACGAATACCGTGTTGGCGCTACCCGGTAAAGCATCGGATTAATGGGTCAACAGTGGAGGAATTTGCGGATGGCAGCGGTCGAGTCGAAAGGTCTTAAACTTAACACCCTAGGTGCTATCGAAGGATCCGTTTCACCGCGGTCACCTAGCGTGTGGCTGGTGGCGGATACATTGGTGCCCATCTCACCCCGGATCGGGTTACCAAAATTTGCCTCGGATCTTTAATTTTCAAAAAAGATTGGTTGGGACAGCTAGTCAATTAGCAGGCGAGGCCAATTAGAAGATCCAGTGAATTCAATTAAGGAGATGTAGCCCGATTCTTAACGTTAACGGCTGCCGAGGAAATCTAAATAAGAATGATATAGCGGAGAAGGCCCGGAGCAGCCGACATCTAATTATCCCTTGACCATATTAATTGCCCCGGAAGGGTTATAAGAAAAAAGGTCGGTGGAAGCCCGCTAATTAAAGAAGTGCTGGAAAGGAGTCATTTATTACTTTTTCAGCAGGAAAACCTGACCAGAAAAGCCAAGTTAAAAAAGGGAAAGTCGCCGTAATTGAAATTGTCATCACTCGTTAATTTATTATTCATCGGGACGTCGGTAGAAACTACCTGTGATCTTTTCTTTGCAATTAATTAAAAACATTCGTCTAGAATAAAAACTAATGCCACTAACGCACTCGGGAACGGAATTATTTTTATTCAAATAATCTTTGAAAATCATTCTTCTGGAACTTATATCCGAGTAATTTTTTTTTAATACCGATTAATTCTAAGCGTTTTAATAATGGAATCTTATTAATTTTACAGAGTTATTAATTTTGAATGAATTACTAACGGACTAGTGGCGATAATATCTTTGTTATTGAGCAGCCGAATTTGTCATTTAAGCGGGCCCTTTCCCAACCAGTTTTCCTAATAAAGGACGCTATTGGTCGGCGGGGCGTACCAAAATTCGCTCGACCGGTCCTGTCCTGGCGCCGAAAAATGTCCGCTTTTAATTGATTATCGATTAAACCTCCTCTTATCAAAAATCGGATCTACCAGCTATTAAAATGCGGAATTAAATAGCCAATGGACCTCCAGTTTTTACTCATTAACGAATATCGAAAATGCATAGAGTGTGGCTGGAAATATATTTCGGCCTCCCCGTCCGTGCCTTTTGGGTGCTAAATAACTCGTGCCTAATAAACACTTCCTTGTCCTTTTTTTCGGGGGATTATTTTTCCGAGGGTGACAGTCTGATAATGGAACCCCCAGGGCCCCACTACCTGTCCTTATCTCCCGCATCGCATTCCTCCAGGTGCCCTCATCACCGCTGCTGCTACTACTACTACTACTACTTCACCATCAAATTAACGAGTGAAGGACGATTATTTTCACTGGGGCTCCCGATGTAAATTCTCTTTTCGTACCTATTTTGAATTTATAAAAGATACTGGAAATTCTAAGAAAAGTTCGGTATCTCTAATCAATTCCGGTAATTTTTAGTGGCCATCAAAAAAGGAAATTTTCTGATGGCCACCAAATAATTATATTTCATTTTTTTAAAATCTAGATAATTTTTGAGATGCCAACCGAAGACGATAAGATTTAATCAAAGGCTGATCTATCGAGAGTTTTGTGTCTGTAAAGCGGTTTTTCGCCACTTTACGTAGCAGTTGGGATGCCCTTTCTCTTAGGAAAAGTTGGGCGCTGGTCTCTCGATATAAAAAAATTTTAGTCCACCATTAAATAGTAGCCATGCCTTAATCATGTATTCGAATGATGGATAGATAGCTTCCAAGTTTTCGAATATATTAATCTAGGTCGAAGAATTTTTTAACAAAAATTCAGTTTCAGAATAATGTAGGACCGGTTGAAGTTAACTTTGGGTCCTCTTAAGAATGTAAAGAAGTGTTCGGAGATGGGGCACGATGTCGTAGCGGACTTCTTTCCAGATAAGAAAAAACGCTTATGGTCTTAGGATAAGCTGTGGCAAAAATAAAACTCCGATCCGAATCTATGGCCCATTATTTTTTGAATCCCAGCAACGGTAACCAAAGTAATTACAGATATTTGCATTACCTACCGGCCGATATAAATCGGTATGTTTGGTTATTAATATTTGCATTTATACTTTCCAGTTTAGATCTGCCATAAAGAAAAGTTGTGAAATGCAGCCTTATTACTACAAGTGCATTTTCTTTCTTTTTGTTTAATAAAAGGTCTCTCTCACCTGTTCAAACAAGTTCTGGTGACTGGAATATTCGATAACTACCATCCTGCGAGGAAAAAAAGCCGAGAGGGCCCCGCTTGGCCCTTTTGATGTTTGGGTTTCTCGTAATGAATATAATTAAAGATAAATTTATCTTGTGTCGTCGATTTGACACGTCTGGCAGAGGTTGTTGACGTGCTGTTGATTGAAGACGTTTGATTTGACGTCGTCACAGATGTTATCTACTGTACATCCGTCTGTCTGATTATACTTCCTTTTAACTATTATAACGGTTATTTTAAATGTCATTTATCGCTTTTTCGTGCCAATTCGAGTAAACTAATACCGTCGAAGTACAAACACTTATTGCCGCTGGGAAGCGCGCGCCACCTATTTTGAATATGTTCCATATTTTACCTTTCTTTTCAAACAGATCTATCCTCTCAAACATAGAATTTTTTTATTGGCTTATTTTTTCCAATTGGTATCAACATAAAATATTCTACCTTTTACCAACAAAAAATCTTACCAAAAATTTTTATTCCGAAGTAGGCTAATTTGTCTCGACTCTGTGGAAAGTTGTTTCCTGATTCGTGCATTTTCTTTGGTAGAAACGGTATTATAAACCAGTGCCGGATGATAAAGATAAATTGTTCCAGGCCCAAAGGCTATTTACCAGGTAAACAAGAAACACGTACAAAGCCCAGGGGGCACACGCGATTGGTCGAAATTCGAAATATTGCAAAAACCAGGCATCTCAAAATCCACCTCCGGCTCGTTCTACATCCTCGAAAAAGTTTTCACACTTTTGTATGGGAAAAATCTTTTAACAAGTTTCCTAATTTTTCGAAAATGTAGGTCTTTAGCTTATTTCGTCTGTCCAAAATCTACAATGGTGTGACCTTGCCCGTACCGTATTTGAGAAAGATATATGAGTTGTATAAAGTGTAGGAGTCATCTCCAGTAGCTGTCCTTGTCCAGGAGGTGCTAAGAGGGTGGTGAGCTCCCACGCTTCAATCTCCACCCTGCAGTCAACATGGCGGAACTTCCTATGGGGCTGTCTCACAAAGAAGTCAAATCCCAACCCACATGAATAACACATGTGCGCCTTTATGTAAGTAATTAATCGTCCCTCCTTTTTTCTTCCAGATCTAAAAATGGACAGAAGTCAGAGTAAAGAATATATATATATTTAATATATATATTTTCCACTTTTCAAAAGGTTCTAGTTTTTAAGATCCATAATTCTAACCGTGTCAACCCGGCAGTGTACGGTAGATAACAAATTTTAAAAGGAAAAAAAAACATGAAGTGTTACCATTATTTATCTGGTTCTAGATCCATTAGAAAACGGAAATCTCTCTAAATGACTGCTAAGACATAATTTTTTTCGGAATAAAAGGGTTAACTCTCATTGATGTAAATATAAAAAGAGCTAGACAAATGTAAGTTTGGACAAGTTTGTTCTTGTTAGCGTAGTTTATACCGATTCAATTTTAATTACGTTAACATAAACGAAAATATATAATTTCCAATTTTCGATTCTTTCCATTTTTCGAGTAACATTCCTCTTAAGAAATCTCCCGTTATAAGTAGCCCACCAAACTAAATTTTGGTTATTAGATAAGTTAAAGATCAGTTTACAGCTTTGGTCAATCGATACATTAGTGATGTGTATGTGACAAGCGTAAATAATTAAAGTCAATAATTGATTAAAGATTGTCCAGACTAAATAAAGAGCTAGACAAACACCTAAAGTAGTGGCATGGAAATAATCGAGACGTATAGATGACTCGGGAATACAATTGAAGATATAATAGGTGCAGCTGGGGTTGAGACGATCACCTAGGGCAGAGGTGGGGCTGTTGGTCTGTAATTAGACACCATTGTCCCTCATCTCGATAAAGTTTTGATAATTGGTGTAAAGGACCTCATAAAATGGCCGATGCCATGTAAATATTTTTTCTCCGCTGACTAATATCACTTTCGGTACGACAGTCGGAGAGAATTTTGCTGCTTTCATCTGTTTCCAAGAACTCCAACTTAGAATTTAATGAAATATTGTAATTTAATTTTAAATATATATAATAAATTTTCAGTTTCAAGATGGGACTATTATTATTCTGATGGGTAGAGGACAGCTAAATATTGATGATAAATGCTGTAAAAATAGATTTTAAGCGCTAGTCTAACCAACATAAAATATTTTCAGCGTGGCACTGTAGAAAGGAGCGAGATTTAAAATCTTAATTATACCAAAGGTGGCCAGAGGTTAAGTTCCACCATGTCTTTGGCCTGGCTAGATACAAACCAATCTAATGAGATATGATAAAATGACTATGGTAACTGAGATTAGATGATCGAGCCATTCTAATTATTTAGCGGGACTAATACATCAGTAGTGTAATAGTAATTTATATGTGTAACTAGCAATATTTCATTGGAACGAAATGACCACTTTAAACATTTTATTCCAGATTCCAACATTTGATTTGAAGAACCGTTGTTACCACTCGACTTGAATAAAAAACATAACGCCTTCCAATTATTCAAAGCGCCATCTTAATTGAGATCTCGACATCCCTGGCCCTATAGAATGGCAGATTCAGAATGGTTCCGTGCTGCCCTTATTTAGAGAGCGGAGCGCCTCAGCGGGCTGCCCATTTAAGTGCATCATTTCCAGTTAAACTACAATTATAATTACCACGAAACACCTACACTCTCCGAACTGGGTCACGGTTTAGAAGGGGTTCCGATAAGGTCGAGCGCGGTTTGGCTATTGACATTGATAGATGTATCCCCGATGAATAATTAATAACGGGCGCAATGGCCAGTTAATAAAAACTCTTTTCAACAGAAATCTTAACCCTCCGACCGAAATTAACTAGGAGGTTTAAATAAAAAACGGTGCCGAAAAAAAAGTTGGATGATTCGACTGTAGAGAAGCGGAGTGGAAGTGTCTGGAAGTAAGGTCTAAAGGCGAATGATAGCGCCACTTAATCACCTAACGAGGGGTCTTGATAAATTTGCATGACACCAACCTTTCGATAGCCTTCTTTAGTACTTTGATTATTTCGAACTGTACAAAGTTCGACAACCTCAGGAATGTATTATTAATAGTTGTAAATAATAGTCATTTGCTGGCCATCTATTTTACATGCCAAGCACCGACCATCTTTATCAATTAATATTCCGAATAATGATCCGCATCCCACCATATATCATCCTTCCATAATTATTTGGGTGTCATACTTAATGAGGACATCAATGGAATTCGAATAGGTGGCGGCTTGGTTTAGATGTCATCGGAAATAGGACTGATACTTAAGGATTGATATATTGTTCGCATTTTCGGTTTTTCCGTCTTTCCAGACTGATTTTCGAAATTTAAACCGTAAGATTTATTAGGCTACTCGATTACGTCAAAAACTCCGAGACCCTCAACCGTCGGAGAGAAAACCCAAGGCTAATAGAAAGAAATTCCCCATCCTAAGAAGCTAAGGACAGAGCAGAAAAACAATTGTCAGTTTTTCGATTCAAGGAAGCGTCCTCAAAAATTCAAGGATCGGAACTGGTGTAAAAAATCGCTATCTGTTGTTTAGCTTGGGGCACCTGACCGAGACACGTGCTAACCACCCAAGTCGGGGAATCACCTCGGAGTGTGTGGCCCGAGGCGTCCTTCCTCAGACAGTTACTGTACTTGACTGGGGGATAATAGGCAATCATTTACAGAAACAGAAAATTGAAGTCAGCGCCTCCTCTTGGTTGGGTATGAGTTTCTTCTTTGCCTAAATGAGTTTCTTTCGTCGAGAAACACAGATTTCATTAGATAAACAAACCGTCGAAATTAGGTCCTAATGTAAATAGATTATCGGGCGCTAGCTCCATAGCAAAAATCTAAAACGCCTTTCATATAGATTGCCCGCGTATTTAGAAGGGCCAGAGAATGCCGATTATAAGATACATTTATTGCCTAAGGCTTTTCGCTTTACTTATAGGTTAAGCCATCAAGGCTAACTGCTACCGATTATAATTTTATAAATGGCTTAACGTCTACGCGTATCGGTTACCATTTTTTATGCAACTGTTCTAGATAAATTAACGGGCTACTGTACAATTTGCAAACTAGTGGGAGGCTAATATCTCTTGGGGAAAATTGAACTATCTCGGAGGTTGGCATCCTACCCAAATTTTCTATTTGCCATCGATTACGCCTACTACAAATCCATTTTAAAAGTGGCAGGTTGAAGATCTGACAACCGGAGAAATGAAATTTTCTACGCAAAATATTTAAAAAAATCATCAATACTTTAATATATAATAAAAGTGAAAGGTAAATTGAGGTCTGGAACCGTTTCGAGTTTGTCTGGCCAAAAGCGTCAACCGGTCCGAGTCTATAGGTATGCATAAAAATCTAAGAAAAGTCAAATGTTGAGTTAAAACTCGTCGAATTCAGGAAGTGAGAGGCTATTTTGTGTCTCTCAATTATGAAGAAGTTCGTTTACCCCTGAATATGTCAACGGCCCTGTCGCCGAGTCCTAAGGGAGGACGCGAAGCAGCAATAAATATTGTCTAACTAAGCTCTTCAACACCCTCGATAAATCAGGCCTTAATGAGATTAAAGGCAAAATGACAAGCCCTTTGTCTGGTTAAAAAGAATGCCCTAAAGCTACTTGTTCCCAAATCTCCACGAATAGGAATTTTAGGTGGAACCCTTTATAGCATATATTGCCATTTATTGGGCCATATGTCGATCGCCACTTTTCTATAGGCAACAGAGATTTCGTTACTGGATTCGAATTTAACAATATAATGGAATTTTCATCCCCGAGTGTGTGGGTTTGTCAGAGTAATTGGGCTGGCCGCTCAACTATGCAGAAACTAATATCCTAATTTTTGAATAAATAAATCCCAGGGCGAAACAAAAGTCAACCCTCGAAAGACAAAACAGATAAAATTAAGGTGGTCGAGTAGGTAATGAGGCCTTTTAGCGCGGTTTAAATCGGGTTGTCTATTCCCAGATCTATGTCTGACAGGCCCGGGGCTGCGGATTAACATAAGATAATAATATCTCCATCACCTATTTTTCGATATCCATAAATTTGTTATGTATATAGTAGTATTAAAAGGGACCTTCAGACATTTTGTCACCTGGTCCACTTTTGCATGGAGATGTCATCGAAATTTTAAATCATGGCTTTAGGCTAGAGGAAAAGTTTAAACAAAAATGTATGTAATCAAATCTTTTTGAAAAATGAACTGTTGGTATTGGACAAGTCTTTGCCCATCACTTAACAAATGACAAAATATTAATGTACCAAATGTAACAGTATGGAAGAGCAACAAATTCTGCCTATTTTCTGAGGTGTATAGAATTGCTTAGCTACAGAAGGACCCACGCTACTAGTTAAAATAAGCGTCGATTTTGTCCTGTCACCAGAATATGCAATAAAAACTTTGCGGCCAAGAAGAAATCTGACTAATCCTTTATAGATAGAAGAAACTATTTACAAAACAAACCTGCTAATAACTTAATTCCTGCTATTTTTAACTTTCTTTATCCAGAAAATCTATTGCTACGGGTATTACGGCGATAGTGGGCAGGCTTTAGCATCAAGTTAGTGTAGTCAAACGCCTGACCTCTTTCCCGTGAAGGGATTTTGAAGGTTTTTTTTCTATTAGTAAGTGAAGAAAACGGTTTACCAAGAAACTAAACTCGTTTCCATCATCGTAATTAAGCCGTTCAGGCTATGGTAACGAGTGAGAAAGGACTAAAGTTCTGACAGAATGTCTAACTGGGGGATAAAAATATTTAAACACTTGCATTCCTTTGAAAAGAAGAATTCAGACAGAAATAAAAACACAAATACTATATTAACTTAAAAGGAAATACATTTTATGACGCGATTATTCAGAGGGTGGTGATGATAAAAATCCAGAAGTAATTAAGCTATTTTTTGAGTTTTCGCCTAGAATCCTGCAAATCTTTGACTTAAGGTTGAAAATAAGTCACTGGAATCGCGTAGTAACAGCGCGTTTCCAGCGGGAGTGCTGCTGCCAGACAATCAGCGCGAAAAATGATCAACACACCTTAAACCAACATCCGCAGCCATATTTGTCTTAAAGGACAAATGCTATTTTACTTTCTACAGATAAAGATCACAAATGATGCATAAAAAAGGGCTAAAGCCATGCGAGACCTAACAACGCCTTTTATTAATGATGCAGCAGTAGCCCGAAGTAAATCATGAAGGAAACACTGAGGTTGAGCATTCTACCAGAAATGTGAGAAAACATGGAACTACCAAGTGTGGTCGGCCCTCTCAACCCTGTCATTATATTTATTAGCTGCAGTATGATAATCACTCTGTCGTTGCTCACCCGGACTATGGACCTGTTGATCTGTTTGTAATAACAGGGAAGTTGACACATGGCATTAATCACAGAGAAAATTGGAGATGACACTACGACCAATCACCCCGGGCCAACATTCGAGTTTAGGTAGCAGGAAGTGCCCTCCGAGGGAGGAAAAAAGGAAATGACCACTTTTTTACGCTTTTCCCCTACTGTCTAATTCTGCTATTTAAAAGCGGAATTTAAAAATTTCGAATCTGGTAACTATGTTTTCTGAACGGGAGGCTTAATTTCATAATGGTGCGCTTCCTCTTTAAATCAGATGGAGAGAAAATTAATTCATCTCGATTTTATTTCCCAAAAAGCCCATTCTTTCCTTATTATTCTAGATGATAAAATTATCCTCTAGGATTATTATAAAATTATGAATATATCGGAAAAATAATTTTAAGAAATCTTCCAAATATACACGACAAATTACCAGGACATCAAACAAATTTTAAACCAAGATAGCTTTCTCATTTATAAAATCACAAATTTTTTTGATTAATAAATACAAACCATAAATTTCTTAACCGGTAAAAGAGGATTTGGTCCGTTGCCATAACACTCTGGTGTGTTTGGTGTTTGAAAAAATTGTCTGTATTGTTCCGATTAATTTTCCTCAGTCCTGTCGTCATCGATAAATTCCGAGATTTAACTGAGAATTCATTCTGGGGGGAAAAAACAAACATAAGAATCTTTCGGCAGTTAGGTAAGTCGCTGTATCTTATTATTTGACGAAAGATGTAAACTGATACTAAACCTTGGCAGAACAGTGACTCACTAAATATGGCAGTTTCGAGGATATTTTATTATTCACCCAGCTTAGGATACTAAAATCCGATTTTTAACGCTTCGATGCCGGAATTGTTATGGCCATTTTATCCATAAATCTTTGGTGGTAGTCGATAAAGTGGGCATTTAAGAATCTTTTAACGTTTGTTAAACGGTGGTATAATTTGGTGGGGATTGGAAAAAATCAAACGGAGACGAATTAAGGGGCCTAGACACCGAAGGAATTCTCAGTTGGCAGTCACACAGCCGTGTACGCCTACGAAGAAGGGTTGTCGAACCTCCTCAGCATGATAGGAATGGAAACAGCATCCTTCTTAATGCTTCTATTTTATTGACAAAACGTCAACCGCGCATCATCTGCCAGCCCAGGGCAGGTGGTTCCGAGTGGCATCACTCGAAACCATTTCTTAATTACATACACTCCGCACCTCTGGGGACGCCCACGGTTTTGTCAGGTGGCTTAGCAGGCACGTGGCTTCGCGCGTCCAAGCCCCAGGGTGAGGTGGGTTCGCAAATACCATCGCCCACAGATACTACATATTGGCGCCTGCCTCTCTACCATTCTATCGACATCTGATTTGGAACCGCATTCGCCCCTTTAATCATCCGTAGACGTCATTTTAATGGTATAATTGGTGTCTGAAATCTGCAGTTTCTCGACATTTAAATCGAAAATCACCGGTTTTTTTGAATAATTAGAAGACGAACGAGTAATGGTGGTGACCGACCGGAATTAATATTAATTAACGGAAATGGACAACCACCAGATTCAGTTGGAACGCGTATTTTCTTCCTCTGGTTAAAATAAAATTAATTTTCGAACCATTTAAACCAGTTGGATAATTTTCCTGAAAACTGGTGTCAGTTATCTATAATTTTATGACCAGGATGATGGGTCGGGGCCCACTAACAGACAGACTGTAAAAGTTGTTGGAGGGTCCGTCAAGTCTCTGGCACTAGCTACTTACCATAGGGATGGATGAAACATATTTTTCAGGAATGCAGTTTACTTAGAACCGATTATATTAGACCAAGTTTAGAAACGCTCGATTAATTAATACCGGTTTAATTAAAACCAACTACAAGGAAAACGCGAGAAGATAGAGAATGTTTTCAATCTGTTTAACGTCTGACGTCCAGCTCTTTCGGTATAGATGACAATGTCCTGTTTTGAAGTCCAATGGATAGAGTTTGTTCAAGGACCTAAGAGGCCAGTGAAACTGTAGACAGTGGACAGTCAGACATCACGTCCTGGGCGGAACTAGGCCAGGGAATGTCAATCTGTTGGGTTTTCTTATCTCGTGTCTTTCCTCTGACGGAGGAGACACCAGCCAAAATAATATCGGGTGATCAGATCATTAGCCTCCTAGGTTTGGCCAACAAATGCGTATTCTGTTCGTCTATTGATAATCTGGCAGATGCTGTCAATCATTCCAGCCCTATTGATTCCAAAGGCCGCCGGTGCAAATCCTTATAATTATCGTCGGTCAAGTTTTCCCAAGTAGATGAAAGCGTGGCCATTTCTCAAAGAACTTGCTTCACTCTGGTGTTAATAGTAAAAACTGCCTTAGAATCGAACTCGGTAATATAAAAGCTCTGGTTCTAACAGTAAACGAAAAATGCCTAATATATTAAAACCAGCGCATTTAGGTTTCGCCCTAAACGTCGAAAGGAAAGTAAAACAGGGAGTTACGGAGCCAACAATTTAGCCCCGGGACTTCTCCATTATCTTGACCAGTTTGCCCGGAGAACCGCTACCTTTCAAGTTAAAACTAAATGATGGTCTCAAATCACGACTAGATTGGGGGAGGGAAACCCGAAAAATTAGGGGTGAGGTGTGTCTCGTGTTCAAATGCCACACCTAGGGTGTGCCACTTATCCGTAACTTTTCTTCGACTACCTGCTGCCCTCGGGGACATTAAAATATTGTTCTTTAAAATTCCCCTTTTCGTGTGGGGCTCCCGTGTAGATTTAGACCTGGCCCGAGGAAAGACCAGAGTTCCTGAACGGCACAGGCCACTCGTGTTTGCTAATGGGCTCGGTGGCCGTAGCCTAAGTCGAGTCAGTAAAATTCTCGTACTGATTTTGGTTTAGTAAAGGCCAAAATTACTAGGTTTGGAGCGAAGAAAAGGCGTCCGGTTCTCAGAATCAACAGAGCACACGTCTAGAATTTCGTAAACAGAATTATTCTGTGAAGTCGTCTTCTGGGAATTGGGAATATGAGGTTTTAAAACATCCAACTTTTCTATTTTAAGGCCAACGTTTATATATAAAGACGGCTAATTGGGGTCAGCCAATAGGGGCCAGTGGGGGACTTTCACCACAGTCCGTTATCTACAGGCCAACGTAGTTGTTTTGTTTAATTAATTCGGCAGTGACCTTGTCCTTTGTCGTGTGGGCGCCACGTCCCGGAGCATTAATCCCGTCATAAAAGGAAGAAAAAAAAGCGCAGTCGTTTTTCGGGCACGCGCCACGGCCGAGCAATGAATCTGTACGTGTCGATAGCGGAAGTGGCTGTAGCAGTACAACCTCGGTACCTAACAATAGAAACGCCACAGGTTGGTTGTGCCAGAACCGGTCTGCAGCAACTAGCTGGGGGCGGAGTTTTCCCACACTCCAAGCGCAAGACCTGCTCCCAGTTGGCACGTGGTTTCGGCAACAGATGTCCAGCTCCGTTCAAATTACACCCTTATTGATTCACGGTTCAAAGTTGCACCCACCAGAGGCATTTGCATCGACTCCCACACCCGGTGGCACGCCACCCCCGAAAAAAAGCAGACATAGCTTAACCAGGCCGAAATAAACTGGAACGAGCTTCGCCAATGACGTCACCGTGTGCCACACTTAAGTCGTGTGCACGGTGCGTGGTGTATCAGGCCATTGCACGCCATTGTGCCGAGCCGGGTCTGAAGACTCGTGACCTGCGTATTGGACCCGGGGGCGCAATCTGGGCAAGAGGACTGCGTTGATTGGCTGTCGGACCATCACACTGTGGGAACGTCTAGATGCTATGGTTCTCACACTGGCTTCCCGCATGCTTCACTGACCTCATATATATAGCATCATGCATTCCCATACATGCAGTCAGTTGATTGTGTTGCGTCGCCGCTATTATTTTGGATTTATAACATGTTTACTGTGATACCGAATGCCTTTAGATGTTTCTAGTGGGTCAAAGAATGCCAGCTGAAAAATCCAACATGAAAACTAGCGAGAATAGAAGGGTAAGTGTTATTTTTACTGTCAATTTAAACGTACGAATCACTTCGGATGCTAATTTTTTTTTTTTAACTGTTTTTAGGCAACTAAGCCCATTATGGAAAAACGCAGACGAGCTAGAATAAATCAATGTTTGAGTGAGCTAAAAACTCTTATTTTAGATGCCTTGAATAAAGACGTAAGTGTTGCGCCCCCTTTTATCTTTCTTAATTTTTATATTGGCCTGCTAACATTTTTCTTCTTCTGTAGCCGTCCAGACATTCCAAGTTAGAAAAAGCTGATATTTTGGAGATGACTGTCAGATATTTGCAAAACGTGCAAAGGCAGCAAATGGCAGGTATGTTTCAACATGTTTTTATTTTTGTTTCTCCAATTGCTCATATTTTTGGTAATAAAATTGTTTTTTTTTTATTTCTTTCAGCCGCCATTTCTACAGATCCTACAGTTCTGAATAAATTCCGGGCAGGCTTTAACGAGTGTGCGACCGAAGTGAGCCGTTACGTGAGTCGAATCGAGGGGGTGGATCCGGCCCTGAGACAACGTCTCCTCAATCACCTGTCTCATTGTCTCAATGGTCTCAACTCCACGCCGCCCTTCTCTACGCAAGGTGCAGGAACTATGGCCTTCCCAGGAATGAGTCCGCAGTTCTCTAATGTTCTCAATCCTCTGCAATCTCTTAGTCTTCAAATACCGGGAGGTGTTCCAGCCTATCTAAATAGATCGGATGTGAATAACAACTCGACCAACTCTAATTTGTCTCCTTCATCTAGCAGGAAGCTATTTAATGGGCTTCCTCTGATACCCACGCGCTTACCAAATGGAGACTTCGCTTTCTTACTACCTAGCCAATCTCTTTCCACCTCCAGTGATCAATTATCTAGCACGGAACCCTCGCAACTAGGTTCTTGGTCTTCTTCGGTACTCGCATCGCCTACTGCATCGGCTAGCCCAGATTTATCGGATGGGAGTGCACTAAGTCCGACAGGATCCGAATCTTCTGACTTAAATCCTGCTCAGGACCAGTCCCTTCGTGGTTCTACCTCCTTTGAATCTGGTAACGAGGTCGGCAAGGAAAGTGGACCCCCTAGGAAAGACTCTAACGAAAACGGACAGGATAACGAAAACGTCTGGAGGCCCTGGTGATACTAAAAAAACGGACTCAGTGGGGAAGTGCATTTTAAAGACTATACTTTCCTAAGAACTCATGGATCTCAATTGTGTTGTGTTGTAGCTTGTAAATACGTCTCTGCTGGGATTCAGTTATGTTTTAGTTATAAAAAAAACTTGTGTTTTAAATATCGCTGTTTTTTCCTTTCTGTGTGTATTTTTACATACGAATTTGTTCTATAACATTAGGTCAATCGGAAAGCGTCTCATCAGATACACCTTAGAGCAGTTGAGCGAGGTGAAGCAAATAACTTCCTGGATAAAAAAATATATGCAGAAGGTTAGTTGGACGAGTTATTTTAAAATCTGAAGGTAATGCGCTCGGAAAAAGGCAGTAAATATAATTACTGTCTCGTAAATTAATTTTAATAAATTTTAAAATACACTATCATAGAACTGATGATAATAATATGAATGGCTGAAATCGTTTTCAATAAACCTCGGTGTACTCGACTCGGGAAACAGAAAAAATTAATCAGCCAAAACACTGTCTACACCAAATTAGGGCTTAAATGTAAGTAACGACATTGGAAGTATGGGGTTAACACGCGCCACATCCCTGCATACTGTACGTAACGGGCGGAAAATGCACCTTAGACCGCTAGATCTCGTTACCAATGGCCTGACTGGTTTCAAAATTTCCACGCCGAGTAGAAATGACGATGACAAAAGACGAGAAGCACCTGTCCGATAGAAGTTGCGTTTTAAAATTAGCAAATACTCAGATTTATCTCGGCGATACATTCCCAGCCGACGCCATTGGTGATTTTTTGGTTGGTAGTTGGATGATCAATGCGTTCTACCTGCAACAGGTGACAGGTTTGACAATAAAAACACGAAAGAGGATAGTATAACTGGTCAAGTTGATCAAGGTCCAGTTCAGATGGGGCCAACGTGTTTTTCTCAGTCTAGACAAGCACTCAGACTGTGCACCGGCATTTAGTAGCAGCTGGGAGTGTGCGATGGTGGGAAAATGCCACCGTGCCAATGACAGGTGGGTTGATGGCGTGAGAAAATTCCGTCCCCGTGTGTGTGTCCTGGTGGCGAGGTTGCGCGCCTTGGGCACTATTTATTTCCCGATGCTC
>WUQG02424048.1:0-14913 GCA_011317285.2 Androctonus mauritanicus | reverse complement strand
CTTTATGACCTGGAATCCAGTGGAATGTTGACTGTTGATATTATCAATAAGGAAGTTAATTCTGTTTTTGAGAAAACTAATATTTCTATTGCCACATACAATCTGAAATGCCGTTTTATATTCATATAAAACGTAAAAGTTGCAATTTCTTTGGTTCCAGTTGTTGATATGTTCTAAAGCCTTGTAAATTGCAAATGTCTCAGCTTATGTGATAGTACATTAGTGTTCAAGTTTGTAGTAAACTTGGTGAATTGTTTTACCTTGTTTAGTTAAAATCATTACAGCTGCTCTCACTTTCTTATCCTTTTTGGAACCATCAGTGAATATTTGATATCCCAATTTATCCATTGAGATTCCATGCTTTATGTTAAGTTTATTAATTTTGCTTGGCTGCCTTTTATCTTTATGAAGAGTTTTATCTATCCATTTTCCTGAATGTCTTTGATTAGACTATCATTTAAATGCAGATAGTCTTTTCTGTATATCATGCTGATTTCAGTTTTTGCCTATAATGTTATAATTCCAGTTTAATAATCTAATTTTTAAGTCAGTTGGCATTATGCCTGTGAGAACCAATACAGCATTAGTCGGAGCTGTTCTCTAAGCTTTTGTGATGTAGACTGCTACTAAACGTTGTACACTTATCAATTTTTTTATGATGTTCTGTTTTTATGATGTTTCTGTTCTGTTTTTTGAAATGTTTTCTCCATGATTCAGCAGCATAAGTCAATATAGGTTCAATGGCGCATCTATATATACCTTTAATCGAATCTGAACTTATGCCCCAGTTCTTTCCAGCAATACTTCTCAAGGTATGATGCATCTTCACTGCCTTATAAACGAACTGGATGTGTTCCTGCCAAGAGAGTGTTTTGTCTATGATGATTCCTAAATACTTTAGCGTCATGCTGTTTAATAAGTTCACCATTAATTTTAATAGAAAGTTTCTTTTGTAGAGGATAATTCTACCAATGACAATAAATGAACTCTTGTTACTGTTTATTATTTGTTTGTTTAATTTACTCCATATATTTATAATTCATTGAGTGCCTCATTAGTCAATTTTTGCTTCACCATTATAAGTGTCTCTATTGTAGTGCTTCACCATTATAAGTGCGTCATGATTTTTATAATTTATCTATTTTATTATTATTTTTTATATTCTATATAGAATCAAATCTCGATAATACGCCATCATCCGTTTGGGATGATTTTGGCAGCTAATCGGGGTCGGCGGTTTATCGAAAACATATGTAGTATAAAAATGAAAATGAACTCCGAATTTATTGAATTTAATAAAATACAGTACATTTATATCAATATTTAGCGTCCAAATTTAATATTTCTAAAAATCTATTAAGTTATTTTACAATATAGTATACTCACCATATATGTACAGTACTATATAGAAAACATGTCTATCTGCTGTTATGATCCTCTACTTGGAGTTCTCTGTAAAACACAATGTACACAGCTTAGTGTACAATAGCCTTATTTGATCGGTAAGCGATAAACGATGGAAACGATCTAGTTTTTACGATTTTAAATTTTTTACAACCTAGATATGAATCAGGCTTAAAGAGACACATGATTAATAGTTAACTCCATCTCTCCCACTCGCTGGTTACAAATGAATCCAGAGAGCTTTTAATACTGTACATACAGTACTAATGAACTTCGGGAGTACAGTACTGATGAACTCGTTAATCCGCCAGAGCGTGTAAGTCACCTTACCATGCCCTTGGCGGATTAATGAGAACAAATACAATACCAAAAGGAATATTTATTTAGATGTTTCTACTGGCGGATGGCGTCTTAACGGGGGACGTCTTATCGGGGTTAGACTTGACATTTACATTTTAAAGTTTATTCAATGACAATTTTATTCTTTGACATTTTAAAGTTTTTTAGAAAGAAACTTAAAATAATTTCATTACATTCTGATTTTCTTGATAAATTCTTCTTTATATCTTAACTGAGTAAAGAGAAATTATTTTTCTTTTCTGTGAATTAATTAATAAATAATATTTTTGATTAATTCAAAATAAATATGTTTTAGCTCTTAAAATATAAACAATAGTTCAACCTTAATGATAATTAAATTAAATGTAAACTCAGCTTTACAATAAAAAAAAAATTGTTTATAAATATGTTTAAAAATAAAATAATTAATAAAAAATTTGAAGAAAAGGCATTATTGACACAAAATCTTTAATATAACACATAAGAAACATTAAATAAAGTTGCATTAAAGTAATTAAAAGAAACATATTTAATCAGGAATTTGTAAAGAAAATGATGTGAATAAGATTGAAAAATCATTTTTATAAGATAGAAAGATTTTTCAGTTGATTCTATCCTCGTTTAAAATTCAATTTTATTAGCGAGCTGTTTCTATTTTTATATTATTAATATAAATTATCAATCTTTCTCTAAAATGTTTCTTTTTATCATCGTTAATGAAAATATTTATTATTTATTTCTATTGTGTTTATCTTATTTAATTAATTCCATTGATTTAAATACATACTATTTTGTTAAACAAATATTATTTGAACTTTCATTATAATTATTTTGATGCGTTTTTTTGTGTTTTGTTTTCAATCTTGTTTTGCCTTAAATTCAAAAATTTTAAGTTTATAAAGGTTGCTAACAACCTTTTTATTGATTTTAGATGTAAAATTATTATTAATTTATTTTAATTATTATTTTTTTCTTATTTATTCCCTCTTTAGTTTTATTTTTATTAATTACTGTTTAATTAAATGTTTAATTTATTATATTTTTATATGTTTAAAGATATCAATTTTAATGTTATGCTTATAAGATTGAAACAAATTGATAATCAATAGTAGGGTTTTAGATTTTCAACACATCTTATCACAGTGAAAAATCGCACTCTAAGATAAATGTTCGCATTAATGAAGATTGGTTTGTTGAACTTTGCTTTGTTTTTATGCATTGCATTCAGGTTTTCAGTAAATACAATGCAATCTTTAAAATTAAATTTATATACGGTATCAATTTTTTAACCTTATTCGATATCAGAAAACAGTTTAATAAATTCTCTTTCTTAAATTTTTCATAATTTTTTCAAATAACTTATAGAATTACAATACTGGTCAATTGATAATTTTTCTCCAAATTCAATGTTTATTTTTATTTTTTATTATATTTTTTATAAAGTATTTCTTTAATAATTACGTTGCTTAAATCCTATAATTTAGGCAGTATAATTTTAAAAAAAATTTTAGAATTTTTAAAAGAAGTATGTAAAATTTAGCTCTTAAAAAATAAACGATAGTTCAACTTAAATGTATTTTATACATTTTACATAAAACTAAATTTAGTTTCATTGTAAAATGTAGTCTTATTTAGAAATCTATTACTAAATTTAATGTATTTAGTAATATCTTTCTATGGTAAGAAATAATCAAATTATTAATATAGAGTTTGTTACATATTTCTTTAATAGCATTCAACACTTTTGCAAGACATTATGTTCACGTAATTATTTTATTTGATTTATTTTACGCTTTATTTTCAGCTTTATTTCCAGAGTGAAAGTAAGGAAATAAGGATGAATGTAAGAAATACAATGAGTATGATGAGAAAATCAATGAAGAATGCAATTGGCAGATTGAAATGTGGTAAGAGTCTTGATATGAATGGGATCAGCTGAGATGTTGAAGTATGGACTTTCCACCATACTTCAGCATCTCAATCTGTCCTTCTTTACAAAAGGAAGAATAAGAGAGACGAATGCAAAAATTATAAGAGTATAATTTGCTAAATATATCTAAGAACATATTTGATAAGATTCTGATTGAGAGAGTGAAGAGGGTGACTAATGAGAAAGTATGGGATGTGCAGTATAGCTACAGGAGTGGAAAAGGATGTCTGAACCAGATTTTCTCAATACTTATATGATTATGGAGAAGAATCTCCATGTGAGGAAGAAGATATTCTGTGCTTTAGATCTTGAGAAGCATATGACAGAGTGAATAGAAGTAATCTGTGGAAAGTGCTAAAAGAATAGATCAAACACGTGAATGAATAGTTGCTAGTGCAATGAGAGCGATGTATGGTAACAGTTCTGAAAGTATGAGAATAAACGAAGGCATGTCGGAGTGATTTACAATTGAAGAATGATGAGACAAAGATAAGTGATGTCTCCGTGGCTGTTTAATGTATACATGGATGCATTTGTAAGGGAAACTGCTATGAGTGAATTAGGAATGAAGTTGGGTGGTAAGAGTATGTGCTGTATATTATATGCTGATGACATTGTTCTCTTCTCCGAGAGTGAACAGGGTTTGATGGTACTTGTTGAACAATTGAATGAAGCATGTCAGAGGAAACAGATGAGAAATGAAGAGAAGAAGAAATATTCGTGTTTGAGAGGGGTGAAGAATATATAAGATGTGAGACTGAACTAAATGGGGCGAATTTGGAACAAGTGAATGAGTTTGCATAATTAGAAGGTATTTTGAGAGGAAGGGCCAAATTGATAGTGAGATTATGAGAAGAGATTAAATACTGAATTGTTTGTGCACTTGGAAGTTATGCAAGGAATGAGAATCTATAAAACAGTGCTTGGATGGCTGTATATCAGTGTGTGCTGGTTCAACATTGATGTATGGAAATAAGACCTGGATATGATGTGAAAGGCATAGAAAGTGTTTGAGTGAAGTGGAGATGGAATACTTGAGAGATGTAGTTGGAGTGCGAGATATGATTGTGTCTTAAATGACGAAATACGAAAGCAATGTAGAGTGAAAAGGAGTGTGATAGATGCAGTAAGTCTACTTTGAGAAGGTTTGGTCACGTGGCGCAAATGAATGAAGAGCAATTAACAAAGCAAGTTCAGTCGATTCCACTTAATTGGGACACATTGGGACCAATCTATTTTGGCCCAATTAAACGAACTAATAATAAATTCTAAAATAAATATGTAATACATAGATAAATAACTAAGTAGGTAAAAATAATAATAATTAGGTACCTATTTTAATGCTTTATTAAACCAAAATATAGAGCTTTTTTGGATCCTCTGACTTCGCCTTCAACACTGGCCGCTGATATTCACGCCTCGCCCGCTAACTATAGAAAACCTTGATCTAATGCTTCTTCGACTTCTGGATCCTTTCCATCACGCTTTCTTTTGGATGTTCCTGAAATTTCTTTCTGTAATGCCAACTGATCACGCAATTGATTTTCTTGATGTAGGAGACGTACTATGGTAGATTTTGGTATATCAGCTATATCAGCGAGTCTTTGATGGCTTGTATTAAATGGCTGGCTTTTAATTTTATCCAGCAAAGCAATTTTATTTGAAAGTGTAAAATCAATTCTTGGCATCTTGGCAAACATTTAAAAATTTTAAATTAAATCGATACTATAAATGAATATCGCTAGATACAGTTAACGGTAGATGCTTAAGTAGACGCAAGACGATAGATAACTAATTCGCATCATGCTAGTATTGCCAAATATTAGTGTACGTAATGTTGCCATACTTTCGGAAAAATCCCTAAAATATGTCAAAAATTGCTAAATTCCTTTTCTGCTAATGTCCCAATTAAGCGTTTAAATTATGTATTAGTTTATTAGTTTCGTTTCTGTTCTTTGAGATTTGACCCAAAAAATCGGCTGCCCCAATTAACCGAAATCGACTGTATATATTGGATGTATTGAGACTAAATGTGGAAGAGGAAGGCCAAGAAATGAGTGAAGAGAACAGTGGATGAATATCTAAAGAAATATGGGTTTCAGAGTATTTATAAGAGGCTGATATTATGAAAAAAGAATGATTCGATTTACTTTCTTTACATACTATTCCAGTTCCTTGTAGAGGAAGCTGGAATAGGATATAAAGATAGGAATGTGTGGCGTCACCTGATTGTCATCTGATTGGTGGCATTTGAATGTTTTCCCCCTCAGTTTATTTTTTTAACTTTTCCTTTTATTTTTTATTTTATTTTTTCTTTGAGTGCTGCCCACCCTCTCACAACTGATATGGGCGTGAAGTTGTTGTTGTTTTTGTTAATTCTTTATGATATTCTAAATGGAATACTATAAAAGCAATTTTTGAGTTCTGTAGAATTTGAGTATCTGTAATCCATTGTTTGGTATCGGTAGATGGCATACAGTTTATTAAGTTTAAAATATAAAAAAATTTGATTCCTTATTTTCATCATGGTTTTGCATATATTTTTTTAGTTAAAATTGATTAATAATATTGTATTAACTTTAGCTTCTGAATCCTTTTTCTAATATTATAATTACATCTTAACCAGATATTTAGCTGCATATCTGCCGCTTTATAACATAGCATCCTATCAGTCTTGGTGGATTATCAAGTAATGACATTAAGTTGGATTTAACTTAATCTTTGCCATTCTACTGTATTAATGCATTTAACTTAATGTATTCTTCCAATTTTATCAAATTTCTGAATTTATTATACTTAATTATATATTGTATAGTAGTACTTTCATGCATATTATACACGGTATTCATTTAACCTGTTATAAAGTTACTCATTTTCGTTTTTTGTTGAAAGTACTGCCACATTCACTGAAAAATTTTATATCCCTTTATCTTCATTTAATAATAACAGTCATAAGAATAATAATTGATAAATTTATTCTGGAAAAAGCAAACTTTCACATGGAAACTTTTCTATTATGCTTCATTAAAACTTATTTTTATAGAATAACTAGCTTGTTTATAGTTATTAATGAAAACTTTTAATGCATATATCATGCTAATGCATTTTTACCAAATATTTTGTTGTTTTTTACTTTATCTGAAATTCAATTTTACTTGAATGCTTGATTTATTTTTATTTATCAAATATACAAATGCTGGAATTCATTCTTATGTTTAATTTTAACAATTTAAATTAATACAGTCTTGTATTTGCATTTTATTTTATTATGATAATTTTATGAGAGAAGAAACCAAGGCGATTTATTTTATTTATTTATCTATAATTTTATATTTGTAATATAGTAATCATTCTAATTATGTGATTTTAAATTATATATATTTTATTAATTTTATCACACAGTATTATAAAAAATCATTCGAAATTTTATATTTTAAAGTAATTGTTAAAAGAGAAATTTTAAATCTCATTTTTTTTTTTAATTTAGAAAATAATTTAAAATTTAAACAAAGTTTTTATTATATCAAATTTACACTAAAGCACTTCTATAGAACTTCACAACTGCACTTCTATAGAAAAATTACCTTCGTCAAATTTTGACGAAAGTCTGTAGGAATGTTATGGGAAATGACTAGAATATAGTTGTCCATTATAATTTTCCCATTAAATTAGGCATTTTATTATGAAAAGAGCAGATCAAAAAGAAGATGCCAAAATAGAGTGCAAAGGTAAACTCGGATCTATTGTGGAAAGTGTAATGTAACACTTTATGTACTTTGCTTCAAAGTTCTCCATACTCGCCAATGAATTTATTTAATGATTTCATTTTTTTCTAAGTTTTTATTATACTATTCAGTTTTTTATTCTGTGTTAAATAATTTAATTTTCGAAAAAATCAATAAATTTTTTCTTATTAGTTTTATTATTTATTTATCATTCTCTTGTTATGCTTTTATTATATTTTACATAGGCTAATGCTTATTAATCTGCCCATTGTCCTCAAATGAGGACGCCTTTTTTTAGCCAGTTGAAAAAAAAAATTGAGAATATATTATTTCTAGTTTTGACTGATACCTAAAAGAAAGAAAATAACATTTTTACGTAAAAAAATTGGCGCGAAATAAATTGGGTGCTAATGGGTTAACGGATATCGCTGAAAATGTTAAAATTCTTGAAAAGTTTATAATGCTAAAACCGATGGGCACTAATTAATAAAATATTGTATATTAAGATGATTTTGATAATAGTGACAACGAAAATTGAATTAAAATGTTTTTCTTAACATAGATATTGAAATATTCTATTTAGATACAACAATTAGCTTCTTATCGTTAAATAATACATTGTTTATGTAATGCATTTATTATTAGAATTTCGACAGAAATTTCTTTACTTCGGTTTTCGTTTTCTTTTCATATGTACAGTTATCAGAATCATATCCTTGATAAACTACAGAACCACATTCTTCCTAGTTCCTCTGTTTTATCAACGATTTTATTACTGTTTTGTTGCTGAAGTTTTGCTTGAAATTTGTTTCCAAATATAATGTAATATTTACAGATAAAATCATTAGGAATGTTATCATATCCTAAAAGCTTTCGGTCAATTTATTTGTTATTTTTCTCTAAAACAGTACTCCTTGCAAAAAGAAAGGAGTAAATAAAAGCTGTAATGTCATTTTTATTTCCTCCTTCTTTATTTTATCTAGAGGAATATTATAGCAAATACAATTCTTATTTCTCAATTTCTTTTTCTTGCCATTACTTAGAGTGGAACTTAGGTTAACTTGTCTCTTTATTGATAGTTATAATAAATAAGAATAACATGAGTTGATAAATATCGATTCTCTGCCGATAGAATTTCATCTGTTTAATGTTATGGTACTGTTTCACATGCCTATGATCAAATATAACTTTTTGAAATACAGTAGAATACGCAACCGAAGTTATTTGTATAAAAACAATTCAAGAAAAATTTTACTTTTTTGCTCTTTTACAATGTTTGCTTCTAAGTTTCTATCCAATCTCTTTGATGGCGCAACAAATATAGTTTTATCGAATCTCTAAGGGCAATATTTCAAAATTTAAAAATAATAATATTTTGAAATTTTATAAAATCATGAATTGACTTAAAAAGAACAAATAGAGAAATTTGCTAATATTTAACTTGTATAATGTTATGTTATAATATCAATGTATGTTATGTTACGTACATCTGTTATCCATATATAAAATCTGTATACAGTAATTGAAAGTTGTAAAAATCTTCTAAAGATGTTTACAATATTCAATTATAGCATGTTTCGTTGATTTTTTCGGAAAAATGGCTGCTTATACTCATAAAGAAAATGAGTTGAATATGTTCCAACATATATTTGGAAACAAGTTTCAAGCAAAAACTTCAGCGTCAAAATATTATCTCATTGATCAAACGTGTGTCTTTTGTTTGGAGTCAGTTTCCAAAGAAGAATATGATTTTGTGGTTCTATTCAATAATTTGACCTGATAATGTCAAATTTTGTTGATGGGCCAGTTTCTCTATAAAAGTGAAGAATATTTCTTTCCTTCATAGTTCTAAAGGTATTTAATATAGTCTGTTTCCTTTCCTTAAGAATATCCATATAAGTATAATACTGAGAAAATTTGTCACGATGGAAAATTCCATTAACTACATAACAATGTCCAGACTGTTTATGAGTGAGTATAAAAATTCACTCAAATCACACGTTTATATCAATACACCATATAATCATTATTTTAAAAAATGTTTTAACTTATTTTTTAAATTATTTTTTTAATCTCTTAAATATCTGTAACATTATGCTGCAAGATATATTTCAGTTTTTATTTTTTGGATCATTAAAAGAAAAGTTATCATTAAAAAGTTCACATTTTACTTAATGGGATACATGATATTCATCATTTCTAAATTTATCTTTTTTGTTTCCTAATTATATGTTTGAACAAATCAATTTTTGTAAATCAGTTAAAGTATTTTATTTTTTTGAAAAAAAAATTATAAAGAATTTTTAAATATTTAAAATTATTTTCAGAAATTTTAATGTTTTTATAAAAAAATATTTTTTCTATAAAGAATCTGTTTTTTTTTTTTTTGGATACATTATCGACTATGTATTGCATTAAAATTATTAATTAATTTATCTAGTTAATAAATTAATTTTTAATAAATTTTTTAAAAATTTAATTCTAAAATCTTAATGATAAAATAATAATCGAAAATGTAAATAAATTATAATTAAATAATCAAAAAATTTATAAATTGTATAAATTCGATAAATAATTACCATTTTTAAAAATTTTTGAAAATCAAATTATAAAATATTTATAAAAAAATTAAAACAGAAGAAAAATAATGTTATAAGCGTTGATGCTAAATTCATATATTAATAGAATTAATTTTTTTATTAATCAAAGTACAGTATTGAGTTATTATTGATTATCGAAAGAATGGTTGTTGTAAATTTATATTAAAATTCATCTAAAAGTTAATCAAATATTTACCAAAAAGTTTATAAAAGTATCTCAAACATCCATTAACAATGATATTAATCAATCAAAAATTTTAAAATCATCGCTAATGGATAGTTAAACTTTTCACAATCACAATCTGATAGAGTCAGTATTAAGTTAATAGTGATATAGACAATGTGACATTATATATATTTAATCAAAAATGTTTAAACATTAATAAAAATTTAATAGTTGAAAGAAGACTACATTGTTGTAGAGTGACTTAAAAGACAGTTTTCTTCAGCAGAAAGCTCAAAGGGACTGTTATGGGACTTTTTAAAATTGAAAACAGTCTTTCATACATTGTTTCATGAATAAAAATAACATATTTCGGTTCCTATAAAAACATCATGTTTGATGAAAATCGGCTTGTCTTTAACATTTTATATAGTTCAATAGATATGGCAAGATAAGAATACATTATGATGATAACAAAAGCAACTCTTTTGTCCTCTAGACAATTTATTAATTGATCTATTATGAATTCCCGCCAATAGACTGCCTGACAAGTTAGAATAATTGATAGAAATATTGTGTACTTCGAAGAAAGTGGAACAATACCACCTACTCGACAACGCTGCATATGACATTGTTTAAAACTTTTTGAGTTTAAAATAATATACTCATCCTCCTATAACGCCGATAACAGAAGAATAAAGTTATCTAAAGTCAACTATTTTCTGTTATAAAAATTAGTCTATTTTAAGGATAAATCTAATTAAACATTTTACAAATTCTACATTTCGAGAATCAGGTATTCATTATATTCTTATATATATATACACTCATCCTCCTCAATATATATACATATATATTGTGAACTGATCTGAATAAATTTATCAATTTTTTATTATAAATTAATGTTTGTTTTATAGTTATTACTGAAGTAATTTATTTATTTTAAAATCGAATTAATAACCACTATCATGTATATCATCCTTATCATGGAAAATACAATATAGTATAATCAGATTTAGCATTCTACAGTAAATACTTTGTAGAATGCGAAATCATTGAAAATTGCAATCCGAAGTTCAATTTATCGTTTTGCTATGAGATTCATGCATTTAAATGACTTTTTGAATACATTATGTAGGTTCTATTTAAAAAAATGAATTGTTATGTTGCAGAATCAACGAAATAAAACATATGGAATAAGAAATATTCTTTTTATAATTTGCTCAGACATTACTTCTAAAATAAGATGTCTAAAAACAAATGAATCCGTCCATTTGTGCCTTTATGGTGGTAAGGACGTTATCTCTTTATAAAAAAAAATAATTGAATCTAAACAAATCTGGAATTAAATAATAGGAATACAGTACAGTATATCGTTCTATATATGCATAATAAAGAAAGAACTCTAGATAAAAGATATAGTCTACTGATATAAATTTGGAATTGAGATATAGAAGAACTTACGCCATACTTATAAATTTATGACCAACTTTTTAGGTCTAAGACTTTAAGTTCGATAGATTTATTCTATGGAAACTTTTATCTCGAGAGAATAAATGTGACAAATGATAGAAGTGATTTTTTAATAAAATATTATGCAGATTTTATAATGAAGCCAATATTCAATTTTCATCTTACCAGATAGCCATTCACGAAAATTTTAATAAGTTTAGCTCGAAATAATGTATCTATTTTTAATTAAATGCCTGTTTTATTTGAATATACTTTCTACAATAAATGTAATTTCTACATTTAATTGACTTGTTATCATTTAATCTCTTAATCCATATTAATCTCAATAATACCTTTCTGAAAACGTCATTAATCTAATATTAAGTTTACAGTAAGAACATTTTTTTAATTATCTATCTAACTAATAAAAGAAGAGGAATCAACTTCATTCGACACCCGTAGATAAAACATTCTTATAGCATCTTCCACTGTCAATGAACTCTATTCGATATCTGAAAGATTAATCTCACGAAACTAAAGATTTTTTCTCCTTAAAATTGTTCAAAGTTTTATAATCCATTTGAAACAATATAAAAAATGATTGTATTTCATATATAAAACAAGCGAAAGCTATGTATACAGCTGTATTGAATCAAAAATCTCGATTATTAAATTATCGAACTTTCGGACTTGATTTTAAAAATTTAAAGTTAAGATATATATTTTTGCCAGTTTTTGGAAAGTTTCTTTTTTGTTTGGAACGTTAAAAATAGAAAGACAAAATAAAAAAATCATATAATATATTTTTCGAATAGCGTATTATTAAATAAAAAAAATTATCAACGTCAATATACATTACAAGAGTATATACAGTTATATACACAACAGAAATACCTGGATATCTGATTTTATATATCATAACATGAGTTACAATTATTATACCATGAATTATAAGATCAGGAAATCCCAAAAAGTCGTTATCATCTTACGATTAATATGGTGTAGCATTAGGCAAGTAGAATCTGAAGATTCATATTACTTAGATACAAAAACTAAAACTAATAAAAAATTTTCTTCATATTCATCAGCAAGAAAATTCGTCTTCAATTTGTTTGCCAAACACTTTTAATATATCAGGATTCCACTTAAATGATCACTAAGGAATTAAATAATATTTATATAATAATTAAATATTCTTATATAATAAACAGATAATTTTCACATGAACACAGTTTATTAAATTCATTTAAAGTAAAATTTTTTAACCAGGAAGTCCTCATAGCCAGTTTTCAATTACCTTTCCCTCAATTTTATTCAAAATAAAAATTTTTATCATCAGTTACCAGCGTTTTGAAACTCACATTGTTCTCAATGAAGAATAAGAGTGGACTGAATAGTATCAAAAAACTAGTAAAATGTTTTGTGATGTAGCAAATTTTGTCACAGAAAAATTATATACTCATTAGTTTATCTTCTATTTGTATCATTTATTCCTTAAAAAATTCTTATAAACTTTTACTGAAAATTCTGTGATATGATCCCAAGACCGAGATATAGAACAGTCAGTATCAATTTGCAATTTTTAACAGAAAACACAGTTAACTCAAGTCCGCTTTAATAAAACATTAAGATAGATTATGTAATACTTCATTCTCTTTGATGTTTTTTTTTTAAATTATACTGACAGTAAAACTATTCTAGAAACACAGAAGATGAATCACATTTTTCTGAAATATTCACGCAAAAGAAGCAATATAAAAATAATGTTAAGTGAAATTTCAAAATTAAAAAAAAAGTGTAAAGTAATTCTAATAAAATTCTGTTTTTAAAATCTTCGAAAAAATGATATCAAAACTATGCAAAAATACATTTCTCTAATTCATCTAAAGTGGAAAACAGTTATTTTATGAGTTTAACAAAGTTCGTATACGCTAAAAATTATTTAATTATGTCGTCTTTTATCTTCACAGAAACATGCAAATATACCATTAAAATATATTTGATCGTGTGCTACTAAATACGGATATATGCTGAATAGGTAGCCTCATATTTTTAAATTATTTCTTTTTTATAACGTAACTATGAACATCTCTAGAGACAAGGTAACGTTAGCGTTACTTTCTCTCTAGTGCATCTGTAAAATTTATAATTGCTACAGCAGAAAAATTATGAAAAATGAAACATTTTTGATATCATTTTGGATAAATATATTGCTAGAATATTTTCAGCTAAATTAATAATTTATAATATATATTTTTAATGTTTTAAATATATTTAATATATAACAGACTCTGTACAATTAAAATTAATATAAAAAATATTGTACTGGCATTACAAAGAGTAAAAAATTATTTGTGATCATATATTCGATATTCACATTTAAAATGTTTTTTAAATTAATAGTTTTAGGTTATATTGCTTTTTATTTTAAGTTTTTTATAATTTTTCTTTGAGGATCAACTTCTCATCAAAAAAGAATTTTAAACTATATACAGTATTAATATCAAGAATATTAAGGCCCTATCAATATAAACTTTCAAAATTAAATTGATCCTTGAAATACTGTTGCAGGTCGCAATAATAAATATAAAAAAACTATCATTTTTAAAAAAGTTGTTTCCATTTCAAGAATCGAAAAATCTATAACATCTGAGAGACTCCGTAGTTTTCACTTTTGTCGTTAAAGTCAGGCTTTCAAGGGAAACTTCGTCGTTATTTTAGTCCCTTCCGAGTTTAAAGGAAGCGTATTGAGTTACTTTCAAATAAAATGCCATAAAATATATACTTCGGTGAAAGAAGAAAAGCTGGCTTAGTGTAGCCATGTTCTGCGAATCAAACTTTTTTATGGTGTCACGGACTTATCATTATTTAGCCGATGATCTTGTCTTGAAAATCTTTGATAAAATTTATTCACGCATAGTCAAAATAGAATTCGCTATACTTAAACATTAATTTACTTATTTTTGTCTCTTCTGGTTAGTAATTTTCGATAAAATCTAATGGATTTCTGAGAAACGAGATAATTCATTTATTACAAATAAATGAACTAATTATTCGTCATTATTAAGGATAATATCTCTTTATGAATTCAAAAGTCTTCCGGACACAATAATGTACTAATTTTATGGATTAATTAGGATTTATTCCATTAGTTTGTATTGCAATTACATCTTGTATATTCGTTTTAAACTTGCTGCTTGTGAGAAGTGTACAGTATAACATATCCCATCAAAAACATCTCATATGTAAAAAAATAAGCCAAGTACAATATATCTGTGAAAATTTAGATGCGTTATTTTG
>WUQG02424037.1:0-14913 GCA_011317285.2 Androctonus mauritanicus | reverse complement strand
GGTATTCATTACGTAAAAAAATTTACAAACAAAAGTTGTTTCATAAAAATCCATTCAGCCGTTCTTGCGTTATAACTGTACATACACTCTCAGGCATTTCAGATTTATAATTTATATAGATATAGATATAGATAAAAATAACAATTCAAAAATCTGGGAAGCTTAGCAACTTAGTCAATAGATGGCGCTATATATCGTCAGGGAAATCAAGCCGCCTAGGATGAATATTTTTAAAACATAGCGCCATCTATTGATTAAATTTTAAAATTTGAATGAAATTTTTGGATTATAAGTTTTTAACAATACTTATTCTAATAATTCATTGAATAAGCTAGTTATTTAAATTGAATAATCAGAAAGAATCCTATTACGTTTGGTGGATATAGCTTCTACCCGTTAAGAGATCACTCGATACAAACAAATAATCAAAACACAAACACACACATATACACATACATTCTTTCCTGGAATTGTAATATATAAAAACATTTTGAGAATTTATTATTTGTTAAAATTTATAAATCTGTTGATGTGAAAATAATTGGTATACTTAATTATCATGTAAACGCTAGTATGGAAACAAATGATGTAAACAAGTTATATATCCGAAGATATTTGGCACAGAAAAAAGAATTGTTAGGGACAGGAACGCGAATTGGACGTGATGTCTTTCCTCACCTCCAGATTTTGCTTTATTCTGTTAAAAAAAAAACGGAGAAAAGAATTTGGAGAGGAGTGGGAGACGTATAAAAAAGTGACACGCGATAATATATCGTATTGTCCAACCCGTGGATTCTTGTCCCCAACGCAACTAAATTGCGTATATTGTAAACAGAAGTGTCAGGCATGGACGCCGATGTCGGGTAAACACAGGTGTCGGATAAAATAAATGTCTAAAAGAATGTCGTGTTGGTATTCATCACAGGTGGAAGGTTAAGACATTTGAGATAGTATAAAACGATGCATGAGAACAATGAAGGGAGGAATCGAAAGTGACCTGTAGAGAGGCCAGACCAAAAGCCGTCGAGGAAAGAACCGGTATCTCCGCCGTCGCTTACCTCACCCGCCACCTTTCGTCCCGGTACTACTGCACCGGCTACTCAACTTCCGGCCCAAGAAATCTCTTTTGATTGAACATTAAAGATCCTTCCTACGATCGAATTTGCCAGCCTCTACCCAAGCAAAAATCGTCGAAAAGGGACAAGTAGAAGATCCAGCTACTCTGCCCTGGAACTGTGATAGCGAGAACTAACTCGTTTGAACTGACTAATTGGACTTGAATTTATATGTCAACAGGTATTTCCTCTTGATAATTGTCGGTCGTATTTTTGTTTAACTGTACTTAAAATTCTTTCTCTCCAATAAAGGAAGTTGTTTGTTGTTACAGATGTAATCTCTGTGTTCGTCGTTGTCTCAGTCTCATTATCTGTCCTTACTCACCTCACAGACCGCAAATAGGACATAAGCCTGTTTTATATCGTCCGAGACCTCACAGAATCGAGAATTGAAATTCAATTTTAGCAGGTGTTGATATCATTGGTATCATCAGAATTGCTAGTTACAAGAAGATAGAGAAGAAAATGGAGAAATATGTAATAGAAGACAACAATTTTATGACAACATTGAAAAACACTAAATCACATATGGTAGCAAACCGCCATGGTGATATTACCCAATCACTCATATATAATGGTTTTAATTCAAAGTAATTCTTAATTTTTTAGCCAGATATATTGACAGATTGAACTCTAGCGACAGTAATGGTAAAAAATATCGTTAATCTTATAATACATTAATATACAAAGAAATCGGCGGTTTTCAAGCATTGGTATACGAGAGATGGCTGATATTACGTGTATGATCTTACTTCTTGTTTACATATAAGACATTTCTGTTAGTGATACTGAAATTTTTGAATTTTGATTTTGGTGGTACGCATTTATGAAAAGGTTTAGAACCACTGGTAGATATCATTTTTGAGTACAAAAAAGTAATACAAGCATTATTATTACCGTTCAGACAGTTCAATGATAAAATGTTATTTTAGTTACGATAATTAGCAATAACGGAATAGTTTATACAGATATGTCAAATTAAATAGTAAATCCATGCAAATTTTTTAATTTTTGAGCGAATTGTTTCAAATTTTATAGGGAGAAAATATATCAGAAGCTTTTATGATAAGGAACAATGCAACGATTCTCAACACAGATGATGATGACACATTTGTAGGATGCAATTTATCAGGTAGTTTGCTCATCATCACATTCACCTATGGTATAATCTAATAAAAAACATGTTTAATCTAATAAAAAACAGTTTTCAAAAATTAAAACTCATGGTATATAGTAACATGAATATGGCTATAAAGTTTAGCAGCAAGGCAACCACTACTATAATAGTAAATACATACAGTATATTCATATATATATATTTATGTAAATAAATCATATAGTACAATGATTAGTACACTCTTATCATTTTTTGTTTTCAATTATAAGTAACAAAATTATATCAAAATAAATATATTGAAAAGTCGTCAATTTATTTTGAATAGTCACTGTTTGAAATTCATTTCAATTATTTTCAATTGAAAATAACTGAATTTTGACTGAAAATATATATACAATATATATTTATAGGTGAACTTTTGATATAATCAATACGATTATAGTATAATAGTTTTTCTCATGAAAGTGAAAAAAAAAAAAAAAAAAAAAAATCCAAAATTCGATTAGAAATTTTTCACGGTTACAATACTTTTCTATAATAAAGTATTTACTGATATAAAAATAAAAATAATATAAATTGTATATTCAAATTTTTAAAAATATAAATATAAAACGTGCAATAATTTTCGGCTGAATATAACATATTTGATCTCACAATATAATAGATCTGCTGTACGGATATCTTATTTTGAAAATTATTTATTTGATAATCGTAAAGAATTTAATTGTTTTACATATGCCTAAAAGAAACTTAAGATAAAATTCGTAATCGTATAATAAGAATCTTATAAGGTTGTAAAATTATGCTTTTAAGTTATAATTTCATTTGAAAGTTCCAAAACATAATATTCGATTGATACATCAGATTTCTTTACGAAAATGTTGCCTTTGAAAAATTTTCATATCATTTATTTAATTATAAAAGGGAACAATGGAATGTTTTCGTGAAAATAGAAGAAAAAAAATTATGCCATGAAATTCTAGGTGAATAAGAAAAAAGTTCAACTAGAAATCATTTCCAATATCATCATCATTCAAGAAAATTACTCTGTCTTCATATAAAGAAATCTATAAAAATTATTACTATATACCGGGGTGGTCAATCTTCTTATCATTTTGAGCTACATAGGGAATCTAAAATATTTGAAAGTCACACTCAGTTCCTAGGTCAATGAGAGCCATATCACTTTTTCCGAATAATCTTAACAATAATTTCAAAAATTATTATATACGCATTTATGTACTTATATTTATTTCATATAGAAGCATACTACTTTTTACAATAAAAATGACAAAAATGTAGTAAACCCTCGTATACAATGCGGTCTACAAATGAAATTTACTGTATATGAGAGTGGTTATCTTTTAGTTCACATATATATGTACAATTAGTTGCAAAAAGGTTTTCACGTATTTCATAGGAGTTGCATAGGTGGAAATTATGATCGATTATACTTGCAGGAAAGCTAACTGAACGTATAGAAATTGAAATGAACTCTTCCATTTGCAAGGGGAATACAGCAGCTGGATGGGTGGGAAAAACCGATATTATTAAGCGTAGAAAGCCGAAGTTTATACAGTATATTATTAAAAGATGGTTTTATAGTTTTATCGTGAATAGCCCGGAATAAATGTTGAACATTTGAAGAAAATATATATTTTTTTTAATAATGGCAATTACAACATCTTTCTTTTATAAAATAATAAAAGTTTAAGGATAAACATTGATGTTTTATCTAATGAATGGGCGAAAAATAAAGCTTTAACTGTTGATTTTATTGAAATAGAAGTGTTTTGAAATTGTAACTATATAGTTTTTGGCGCAATATTTTTGAATGTGTTCATTAAATAGTTTTTGCATTATCTTTTTTAAATTTTGAACTTAGTCTTTATGATTTACTACGATAATAAATACATGGATAGTCTATGCGTTCGGAGACAAATTATTAGTGTAAAAACTGAATTTTAAATACTTATTTAGATTTTATAAAATTATTTTTAAAATTAAAGTGGTGTTTCAGAAAAGTTAATTTTTAAACATAATTTAAAATGCTTTAAAATAGTGTTTTAAAAGTTTGTTTGCTGAAACCAGATTGAAACTGATAAATCTAATTCTGAACGTATCTTTGCCGATTGGAAAGGACTTTCTTCAGACTTTTCTATTGGGTAAGCCCAGGGACCGATTTTTTTTGGTCAACAGATGATTCCACTTTCCATTCAGGAAGAACACTAAGTGGCGGGTGAAACAAGCCCTTCCGCAGGCTGCCCACCCCCCGAGGAGGGGTCAGCCGGATTGTGGAGGAAGGGGATCGACGGGCCGGGCCCGGACCCCATGATAAATATTTTCAAGGGGTGGGATCCAAGACTCGAACCCGGGTCCTCCAGAGTGGAAAGCCGAAGCGTTTCCACGCGGCCAATCCGGCCGACCCTTTTTGTCTCTTAGGCTTTAACTCGCGATGCAGTTAAAAATTAGTTAACAAAGAATTCGATATAACTAGTAATTATTATGTAGTTCTTTAATATTGTCAAGAATAAGGGTTCTTTAACCCCGAAGCGTTCAGAACCCTGAAAAACTTTTCATGAAATGCCGGATCCGGGACGCGAACCCGGCTTCTCTTGCCCTGCGTGCACCTCAACGTTTTACCACTCGCCATCAGGCCGCTTCAAAACAGTATATATTAATTAAATAATGAATATATAAGTTTATTTTATTTAACACGCCAATATGATGTTTAAAGAAAAAACATGCCAATATGTTGTTTGTGAACAATATAATAACACGCCAATGTGTTGTTTATGAGCAATATAATTTTTCCATCAGCCTCACAATACAGAATTAAATGGGCAGAGACCCGATCCTTCCTGAAAAATTCTGATGAATGAAATCCAGAATGAAAGTTTTATCACATGGCCATCTACCCAATTTTCACGGCTATCGATACTGTAATGTCTGATTTCTTTATAGATAGGACAGCCAGTATCAAGGCCATTTTTAATACTACTTTCCAATTGTTTGCTGATTATTAATTAAACAGCAAGAGATTTCAAATCCTACTCTATGCCATCCACTTCTATGATTTGGAATGAGAGCTGGATCTGCCTATTGAAAACTATCTTTCTCTTTTTTATCTATATTGTTTAACACAACTTTCCACTTGATGAATACTAATCGTTAAGCATTTCTATGCCCATTCACAGTCCAACATCCCTGGTGGAGTCAACTATCAGGTTCAACGAACCAGGCTCAGAGTCCTGAAAAAACTGGTGGTATGAGACTTAGAATTGAAAAAGGATCTTCCAGGTCGGAAGCATAGCACACTTCTATCGCGAACATCTATCTTTCTAACCTCACCATGTATTGGCTTGATTGCCATAGTGGAAGCATTCTGTGCTTCTACCCTGAAAGATCCTATTTCAGTTCCCGGGTTCCACACATTCAGTTTTTTTCAGGAGGAATCTGGACCCGGCTCATTGAAAAAAATGAAAATTCAGAGCAGTAAATATAATAGATTTGTAAAATATATAAATATGTATTTCAAAGATTTAAATGAAAGATGTACTAAACATTATTTTTTAAATTTTAAAATTTTTATTTCATTCCTCATTTTCTGTTTTCCAATGGGAAGTTGCTAACAAATCTAAAACTTGTAACCAACAGTGTTATAACAAAATCATGGTGAACAAAATCCAATATGTATCACTGATACCCGTATGAATTTGTACAGGGATGGTGGTAAAACGAAAAAGTTCAAGTACCGGGTTTGTATCGCTCTGAAAATACTAGTGTTGTACAAGAAAGTTGGTGTAGTACTCAAAATTGCTGTTTCAAAATGGCAAAAGTGAAAGCCAATGATCTAGGCGGAAGCTTTATCATGGACTATTCGGCCGAATTTAATTAGTATCTTGGAATAATCTTTTTTTATTGTTAAATACTAATTAAAAAATCTAGTGATGCACAATCAGAAGATAAAACATAAGATTAATTCCAAACATTTGAAGTTAGCCTTATGCCCTTGGTCTTATGCATCGATATACATGATCTTATGTTTTATCCTTGGTTTTTATATCCTTGATTTTATTAGATTTCTAATATAGTACTGTACTTTTCTAAATCCAGAGGGCGTGAAAGGTGGCGGTTGGTTTGGTTTTTAGTAAGAGTTAGTACATGTCTATTATAACTGTCCAAATTGGACAATGTGGAAATCAACTTGGATGGGAATTATTCAATTCGATTATTCAAGAATCATTATCAGATGGAAAAAATAATTTCAAAAAAGAATTGCATCTCTTGAACGAAAGGTAAAAGTATATACTGTATTTCAAAAATTAGTTCTCCCACAAATAAAAAGTTCAACCCAAATATTATACAATAGCGTAAATAAGAAATAAAGAAATAATTCTATTAATTTAATAAGCAAACAGGATGAAAGGCTATTATTTAATTTAGTCAAATATAACAGAAATTATCTCTAGAGAATTAAATAGATACTATGTTTAATAATTTCGATTCTCTTTCATAAACAAATTCACCATTTAGTAGATAGTGAATTTGTTAATGAGAATATCTAAAATAAAAAAATATATATATAAATATTTATTATTTATATATATAATATATAAATAATAAATAAATAAATAAAAATAAATAGAATAAAATATCTAAGAAATTAGTAATTCATAATTAGTAAGTAGTATTCATAAGTTGATATTATAGAAAGCTTAGCAGATAATTTAGTTTTTATTTTGAAAATATTTGATTTTTTTTTGAGAATTACTCTCATGTAACAGATCTGATAAAAATAGCCAATTTTCTATTTTGTTACATAAAAATTCATATGAAAAGGAAAGCAAATTTTATATATTTTAGTAAATTTATAAATAAATTCTTAATAAAATTGCTTATTTTTATTTGGGAAAAATCTGTGGCTAGCTTAGCCATGCGAATAAACCAAATTGACAACTAGGTCCCAAATTAAAATAAAACAAAATCTAAACTAGCTTACAGGACCTTAAAATAAAATTAAAGCTGCACAGAGAAAGTAGCTGAAGAGGGGTAGTCCAACCCATAAGTGCTCCTGCATCTTTAATTTTATTTTAAGGTCCTGTAAGCTAGTTTAGTTTTTAACTACACCAACATCTTTTGCCAAGTTTAGATTTTGTTTTATATATTTTTTATTATATATTAAAGAAGTGAATTTATAATTATCAAATAAAAGAATATATATATAATAATCATCTGCATCAGATAGCTATCTAATATATATTCAATAATTGAATAGCTTGGCAAAAGATATTGACTTCTAGCACTAATGAGCAGTCCAAAAAAACTTAAAAACATTTATTAAAAAAGTAGCACTTTCGGCTTGTCCAGCCATTTTCAGTTTACAAAAACAAAACATTCTGAAATCTTTTTGGAACTTAGAACTGTTAACGGAAACGGTAAAGTTCTGTTCTTAGTTCCAAAAAGATTTTAGAATGTTTTCGTTTTTATAAGCTGAAGATGGCTGGACAAGCTGAAAGTGCTACTTTTTTAATAAATGTTTTTAAGTTTTTTTGGACTGCTCTTAGTGCTAGAAGTCAATATCTTTTGCCAAGTTGAATTCTGTATAGAGCAGAATCTTGTGTTGGTGTAATTGAATAGCTACTTTTAGAAAAATTCATAATTATTAAATTTTTTATTAATATATGCTAATGTTATAATAATTGCATATTTTAAAATTATACTTCTAAAATATGTAGATGATAATGAGAAAGTAAGAGATTAAAAAAATATATAAATTATAGCTAAAAGAGAGACATTCTATAGATTTTTCTGTAGTAAAAAAATGTAAATAACCTAAGAAATTTTGGTTATGATTATATATATAACATCTAAGCATTAATTTAAAAGTTTTTAAGAACATTTTTAATTATAATTTTTTTTAATATAGATTTTTTCATATATCTGATGATGCAAATAAAATTATTGCAAAAGCAATTCTTGTGGATACAGAACCTAAGGTAAGATTAAAAATATTTTTTTTGAATTTCAATTAAGATATAAGTACATTTATAAAATTATAGATTTAAAGAAATATTTTTTTATAATTTTAGTAAATTATTAAAAATTATCTTGCTTTACATTTTATACTAAGATGATAAATCAATTATATAATTGTGTAACTGTATTCCTAATTTATAATTGAAAAATATTGAAAAAACTTGAATAATTATCATCATCAATATAATGCCATGTTCACATGAGAGAATGAGCAGTATTCATAACAAGAATATATTCACACTATTGATCAACAATGCCAAAATTTCTAGCTCTAAACATTATACTATCTTTTGCCACAATCATCATCATACATGCATGTCTTTTATTCATGCTCTCATCTTCATATATCTTCAGATACACAAACATTTGTTCTCTTCAGTCTTTTCTCAGTATTCTTCTTCACACTATCCACACAACCACATACATTCACTTTTTTAATCATTATTTATTTATTCCAAAGATAAACCATCTCAAAAATGACTTACACACTGCATCAGTCAAACTCTTTTTCATTTCACAATCTTTCATATTTTGCCTTTTGAAACATAATCACACAATAATAGTCATATCTTATCACTCCACCTTTAGCATTTCCACTGCATTGAAATGTTATTATGCCTTTAACAATCATAACTCTCATTTCCATATATCAGAATCTGAATATACTCTATTCAGCATATTCTCATTTCTAATATGCACATCTCGTAATTTGAATTTATAAAACAACTTAATCCACATCTTTCAGTCCAATATTTATTCTTCTCATAACTCTCATTATTTGTGTGATCTTTTCTTTCAAACATGCATTTAAATATACAAACTCATTCTCTTGCACACCAGGTTCACTTCATTCTGCTTGATATCACACTGTTCATATCTCATTCCTCTCAAATACAAACTCTTTTGTCTTTCTTGAATTTATTCTTCTACATCTTCTATGTGCTTATTCAATCAAGCAAGAAACATCATCTCACCTTTTTTTACTCTCAGAAAGAAGTCATTATTATAAAGCAGATAGCACTCTTTCATCATTCATCTTATTAATAATAGCTTCCCTGATATATATATCAATGTACATATTAAACAGTCACGGAAACCTCACATTCTTGCTTTATTCTCTTCTCAACTACAGTTTACTCTGATATGTCTTTGTTAACTAACATTCACACAACTGTCAACACACATTGATTACCATTCATTGACAGCATACTTCTCATTATTTTCCACAACTTGTTTCTGTTTATTTGATCATATATCTTCTCAAATCTCAAATGCATGGAATACTCTTTCTTTGTGAGAAAGTACATCTCAACAATTGTTGAATTGAAAAACTATCACACATATGCTCTTCCATTCCTGAAACTATTGCTCATTGGTCATTCTTTTTATTCTCATTCACAATCTTATCAAAATACCTTTCCACTAACACTCGTGAGACATATAATTCTTATATTCATCTTGCTTGCTCTTCTTGTTCTATATGGGACAATCATAGCCTTAATACAATTGTAATCACATAATTTGTGAGATACAACTTGCATAGATGTTACATCCAGTTCACAACAAGCTTTTCATCATACTTTAATATCTCATCTATTGCACTTCAAAGTACCAATTTCACTATATTTATCTATTACATTCATCCTATTTTTATTTATTTCATCTTTCTCTCTCAGATAGACTTGAAAAGCTTATGAAAATATTCTTGCTATCTGTCAACTATCTTATATTCATTTGACAGCATTCTGTCATTCATACTTTTTATACTGCACACAATTGCTTTTGTATCTTTGTGATGCCTCTCATATATTTACATAACATTCCTCTATTCTCCTCAAAAATCATTTTGTAACTTTGTCTCTTTCACTCGTTATGCTCTCTTCATTCTTTTTTATTGCTTGTACATGTTCTTATACAGAGATCTTCGATATAAGTTCAAAATGGTTACAGCACTTATTCTTTGAATTCATAAGAAGCAGTGTAGATGAACCTTATAGTATTATTGCCCATCTCTATTTGGGCTAAGAATGTTAATTCAAGTGTCTGTCAGGTGCCTTGTACATAATTTTTTATACTATTTTATACATATATCCAACTGTTGCAATTCTCTATGTGTACTGCATAAACCAAATTACATTTATTAATGATTCTTCTACTACTGCAGTAACAAAAAATAGTACAAACTCATTTGCCCACAACATTTTATTTATCTTTATCATTTGTAGTCTCAACTTATTATGAACAAATGAGTATGTACTTTTTCCCTAGTTTCACTTCTAGATTTCTTGTTTCCTTTTATCAAACAACCATTCTACCAAGGTGATCTGTTTAAGACTTTGTATATCTAAATTCTTGAGATGCAGTAGAAACATTATTTTTTTCTAATGAAATATTTCCACCAGTGAAATATATTCAGGATAGTAAAAAGCATTATCAATATCATTGTCAAGAATACACATTAAATGCTTTACAGCTTTATTTATAGCTATTAGTTATATATAAGTGATATGCAAATGAAATCTTTCTTGCTGATTGCAATGCCAATGTATTCTTGATAATAATTTTTGAACTAATTATGTTTTTGTGCTTTGGAAATCTTTCTGCGTGCTTTGGAAAATATTCATACCAGCTTTAATTATGTGATGGCCTCTAGAGACCTCTGCAGATGGTTCTGAATAGGCATAGTTTAATTATAATCTCTCTGTGTTGTTATTTTAATAAATTCTAATAACATTAAGTGTTTTCTGCCACAGTTTTTGCAGTCTTTAATATATGAAATAACTAACTATGAGTGTAAGTGTAATAAGTGTAAAATACATTCTTTAAATTAATATGAAAAATCCTTAAAATATATGTATTTTTATAAATTAATATATAGAAATTTTGTTTTTTATTGGAATCTCAGTTAATTTGGCTTTGTAGCTAAAAAGGTTTATGTAGTTTTTGCTTTAATTTTAAACGTATTTAAATGTAATTATTGTTATTAAATATCTTAATATAACTATGATTTCTAGCACTATATGCAGTAATTAAACCTTTCTAAAATAAATACATCGTTACAGTTTCAATGTTTTTTGTAGCAGCTGATGATGGCTAACAAGCCGAAAGTACTATTGTTAATAAAGGAATTATAATCGCTTATGACTTGGTCTGCTCCGATGTGCTGATGAATAGAAGTTTAATCTATAAATACATCTTTAATAACAAAAATGCTTCTGACCAATTTCTTAATCCTCTTTAATTGACTATCAACAAAAAACATAACCTTTTTGTTTATTATATCAACAAAAAAATCATCAAAAAATAACGATCAAACAAAACCTTTTTTTTAAACTTAAAGAATATTATTACACTGCCAAAAATTTACACCTAATATACATATAACTAGCACTATGGCAAGAGGAAAAAATAATTACACTTCATTAAAAGTTAAAGTAGCGTTTTTGATTTATTTACAGTCCTCGTCAGCTTTCATTAACAACAGAACTATAAACCAAAAGAACAAACAAAACCTTTTTGTTTGTTCTTTTGGTTAAATATTTTTGTTATTAAAGATTTATTTATTTTAGAAAAGTTTAATTACTGCATATAGTGCTAGAAACCATAGTTATTTTGAAATATTGTAAAGTTATAAGTAGAGTTTTAAAAATTTAAAAATATTATTAAATATTTTATTATAAAAGTGAAGATAAAGTATTTTGTGTTGTATATATGTTGGCTCTATTTTTAATTAGGTTATACAAGAATTGAATCTACAGACAGAAGAAAATAATTGGTGTTATAACAAAGATAATATTTATCTTCAGCAACAAGGAGCTGCTAATAATTGGGCTTATGGTTATAATAAACATGGAAATATAGCAAAAGATGTAGTTATTGATTTATTTCACAAAGAAATTGAAAGATGTGATTGGGTATCAGGTTTTTTACCAATTATGTCTTTGGCTGGAGGAACAGGAAGTGGTTTAGGAGCATTCTTAACAGAAGTATTGCAAGATAATTATCCAAAATCTTCTATATTTAGTCAGGTAATTAATATATTTCATTATTATTAAATTATTATTTAACGAATAAATTTTAAATCATAATATTGTATAAAAATAATGTTTCTCAATAAAATTCAGTTTATTGTTTCTCATAAACTGAATTTTAAATATTGAAAATATTTAGAATTCATTCAGAATATACTAGTTATGAATAGTTTAGTAAGTTAATCTTTTTGCTGATAACTTAATTATTCTGATAGTGGTCAAAATGCAAAATTCTGAACCAAAATGCTAAAAAATTAAAATGTCATTATAAAAGAATTTTTTATGAAATTGAAAAAAATTAGAATTTTCCAAAATATTTTGGTCTTTTCTGATGCATTCATAATATATTATGATACACAAAAAATCTCAATCAAGTAAAAAATGTCTACTGACTGATATTCTGCAGTCAGTCATTTCTGCAATGAAATATTTCTAATTAATCATTTCTAAATTCTTAGCTTTGTAATGTGATAGTTATTGAACTTTTGCATCATTTTGTGTATGCTATGTAAAGAACTGTTAAATTTCCAATTGCATATACACAGAAATTTTTAACAGAATGCCTTTATTCTTACATACTTTAATATTTTATTATTCTGATTTCGTATTTTTATTTTAAGTTGTTATATCAATTTTAAAAAGAAGAAACAACTTCAATTTTAAGATGTTCCTGCATGTAGCTACCTTCTTGTTTTATATATTAATAAATTTGAAATTGGTCTTTGAATATAGGTGATTATTGCTAATCTAATACTGAAATTTACCTATATATAAACATCCACAATTTTGAATGTTAACTAATTTGATTATCCTCATTTTAATTATTTTAGATTTAGATAATATTTCATTAAAAATGATTAATTTAGTATTAAATATTTAATATTTTGTCTTTTTTAAATTTTAGGTGATTCATCCTTTTAATAAAGGAGAAGTAACTGTTCAGAGTTACAATACAATCCTTAGTCTCAGTCATTTGCAGAATTCATCTGATGCAGTTGTCCTATATAAAAATGATGATTTACATAGAGTTTGCACTGAAAGAATGTCAATTAAAAATGTCTCTCTTCAACATCTTAATAAAATAATTGTCCAATCTTTAGCAGGTCTTCTTTTCCCTTCATATAATAGTTTAGGAGTTACTATGAATATTGGTAAGTTTAAAATTTACATATTTTGTTAAATATTCATAAATGAAACATGATTTAAATATAATAAAAATATCAAGAACAGATCAGTATTGTTCTTGATTATCTGCAGCGTTATGTAATAAATAATTAATCAATTTAATTCATAATTTAATCATATATATTAATAAAGAAATGTGTGTGTGTTGTTTTTTCAGTCAAGCTGTTTATTGGATTCATATAAATGTGATACTGCTGAAATGTTTAACTCTTGGATTTATGCAGTTAAACAAAAGTTTTTTGTTTTTGCTAATAATTAACCTTTTCTTAATTTTTTTAAAATAAAAAAAAAAACAATAATTTCTTAGAAAATTTTGCTAAGTTCTGCTGAATCATGTTTCTTTGTGCAGCCAACTTTTCATCTTGTATTCAGTTTAGAATAGAAACAAAATTCCCTGGAACATGGAGTATAATATAATAGTCATATTAGATGTAAATATTCTATTAAACTCAGTACTGGCTCTGTGGGTCCTGGCACTCGATTGCAGCTTTCTATTCAGCACCTTTACAATTTTTCCAAAAAAAATCAGTTTTGACTTGTTATGCTTGTAGATGTTTTGGTAAAAAAATCAAAATAAATTAAGCTTTATTGAATATATTTAAAACTTATTTTGTAAAGAATATATAAAAAGGAATTAACATTAACATAGTAAATGTTGTTTTTCTCAATATTATATAAGTTTAATAACAACATAAAGTATTATAATACATTAATATTAAATTTTTACTTTTTTTGCTTTTATGGACACAAATTTGTTTAAAATTTCATTTAGTTCAATTTTTCACATAGTTCACTTTCTGTAGATATCATTGAAAGTCCAACTAATCATTCTTGGGAAATAGTAGAACAGAAGATTTTATCAGTTTTAGCTTTGAAAATGATCTCTCTCCAGAAGCCATTGATACTGGAAGTGTCAGTAGTATATGCAATGAAATTTCTAAATTAGAAAATACAATTATTAAATTGTTTGAGTTATATATTGTAATATATTTAATAGGTCATAATTATTTAAATTTTTATAATCTCTTTAAATATCCTTATTTCATTATATAGCTCTATAACATTTGTCTATTTCTTCTCCATTGGTTAGAGCAATTTTTAAATCAATATTTCTATCATATAGCTCCATGCTGCTGGTAGCTCTATCGTCGGTCAGTTATTTAGCAGATTTTCTCCCCCTTGTCTCCTCAATATTTCAGCCGGCAATAGAGTTACCAGCAATGTAGAGCTATGTGATAGAAACATTGAAGAATGACTGCATCAAGAGTAAAGGGACTTTTGAAATATAAAGTAATTAAATGTGCCAAATAACTGGTCTTAGATATAAACAAATCCTCAGAGTTAGGCCGTTTGCACACACACCGGCTTTCTGCTGGCGCCGATTCCGGTCCCAGTCGTAATGTTTTTGGCAGTTGGATTTCGGAAG
>WUQG02424026.1:0-14914 GCA_011317285.2 Androctonus mauritanicus | reverse complement strand
AAATAGTCGATAACGCATATATGTGTCCATAATCCACACAGATAGCTTTGGTTGGATGCATTTATGCATCCATAGCAGTCAAAGCGTTAATTAAAAAATGCTTATTTATTTATAAGCGTTGCTTATTTTATTTATACATATAAGCCATACTTTGAGGGACCTCGCGAGAAATATCCAATAGAGCCTCACAGTAACTGAATCCGGCCCTGATTATGGATGATAGGATAAGTGGATATATGAGGAATGGGATCAGTTTTGAGAACTGGGCGAATCTTTAATGGAAAATCTAGAGGAGGTGTAGTTTATAATCGTTTTGGATCTTTCATACTGAAAGTTGCCTTATTATTTAGTTAGCTAATCAAAGCGCTGTACACATCTTTAGAAGAGAATCTTTTTTAAGGTTATTCACATAACAAAAAGGATTGGGTTTCTTAAAAATTAATTTCATGAATGACCAATTTATCAATAAATTTTGTTTCATTAACATAAATAAAACTAATCCTTCTCTTTATGTGAATAAGTAATTAATATAATTATTATTATTTCATACGTTATTTTCATAAATTAAATTGTTAGACTCGTTTCACATTTTTATTATTTAATAAATATGTTAAAAAATTGACTGATCAATTCAGAAACTTATCAAAAATTTTTAAAATTCAGTTTTCAGATTTTACAAAAGATAGAAGAGATTATTAATATACTGTAAACTAAATAATATATTGATTGATCTTTATAAATTCTTATGTGAAACGTATCACGAACTTAGAAGCTTAATTCCACTATATTTGTGACAGATTAAATCTGATGTCAAACAAACTCCAAATTCAAGTTACTAAGTAATTAATAATGCTTAATCAAACTTAACAAGATGTCTCATGTTTAATTCATCAGATAATTGTCAGATTACAGAGAACTTAATCATCATAGAATGATTATTCCGTATTTTAGTGGAGAATTGTGTTTCACTCATTTAAATATTTATAAGAGGGGAAAAAAATTCCAATGATCACTTGTTATAAGAAAGTTGCGGATATGGATTTAGGATTATATAGAAATATAATATTTATCAGAAAAACCTAATTTTAGAAATTAAGTGATATGTAAAAGTAAAAATAAAACGAGATCTTTCCAATTTTAGAATGAAAAATTTACTGTTCTTTATAGAAGAGATTGGTTGTTTCTTCTATAGTTTCAGAATGATTTATAATAACAAAAAGGTAACTTAAAAAAAAATCTATATTACTGAAGCAATCTTAGCAACATCATATAATTGAATATAAAATAACTATGTAAATAAGAAAGACAACAAATTCTGACGTTTAAATATGTTATTGGTACAATATTTCTGCTTGCCAAATCTTTATTGAGGATTTATCTTCTCGATAAAATCTGATAACTTAAATTTAATATATTCAAATGCCACAATTTCATTCAAATTTATGTAATAACTTTATTTGTTAATAATTTTAGTGATTTCGCAAATGATGCTAATTATTCTTCCGAAAAAATTCATGACAATTACATGAATCATATTTGAACAATATTAAAATTTTTACCTTCAAATTGCTTAAATATTCATTTATGCCCAAATCAGCATAAAGATTTATTTAATAAGAATTCAAAGCACCATTAATTTATCACTTCAAAAAGTTTTTGAATAAGTTATTCAATAATGGAAGGCGCATATTGCTAAATTGTTGTTTTATCACAACACACAAAAAATGAGAACAAGATATTAATATATATCATTGGATTCCAAAACAGTAGATTCACTTTAGTATAATTTCCAAATATGAATTATAAGATTATAAAAAGTCAGCATATTCGTTAAGACAACTGGAAGATGAAAAAGAATTGCTTGTCTTCATTCTTTTTTCCATATCATCTGTGGTTTGTGTAGTTCTTCTCCCGTCAGAAATATCTAAAAAATTAAGTTATTTAAGAGATAACGAAATTCTATACTATTCTTTTTTCTTAATTTTTATTTAATTATAATTAGTAAATCAATTTTATAAAAAAATTTGATTGAGAAAAATATTAATTAAATAGCTCGAAACGTTATAAACAAACAATTTTTTCAATGTTATACTACATTCCTAAGTTTACGTTATGCACATTATCAATTTTTTTATTCTTATATTTATGATAAAATTTCAAACTAAAAAGAAATTACAGAAATATTTTTTTAAAAATTAAATTGCAAATATCATAATTAGATTAATTCAAGAATATTCCAAGAAAAGGAATGATAAAACTAAATATAAAGTACATGCTAAATATAAATATACAGTAGAACCCCGTTTATACGTTTATCACTTCTCATTTCGTACTTGTACGTTGTGTTTTGTACACTCTTTCGATTTTGCATGTAAAATCATCCCACTCGCACGTTTTCCATTTATACGTTTTCGCATTTGTACGCTATTATTTTTATTCCCCCAGAGTCGTTTCGTCGTACTTATATGTAAAACCCAAGAAATCTTGGCCAAACTTTTTCGACAAGGGACCAATTTGTTATACTGTACAATATACTGTATTGTCTTACGAAATAGAAAGCAGAATGAATACAAAAGCAAAACTAAAACCAAAATTTATCCCACCAGTATTTCTATCGACGTTATGTAAGATTATGTTACACTGGAAGTAACACAACGTTACATAAGATCAAAAACATTAGTGATGACAAGATGTGTACAGTAGTTGGGTATGAAGGCTCGATCTATGAATGTAGTATCGCATCCAAAAAAACAAACTACAACTGATTCTTTCTTGATGCCAAAATAACTGTATTTGCCCATCATAGTTAATTAAACTTCTTAATTTTAAATTTTAATGTATGGAAGAAACATATATAACACAGTATGTAATTTAACTTTTCTAAATTTTAAGTTTTAATGTATTTTTTCAACATTTAAAGTTAAAATAAAAAGTTTCCTTTTAACGTTAATCTCCTTGTACATAATTTTATCAATCCCCTTCAAAAACGTATAAACGAGTGTTCTACTGTATTATCTAAACATATCGAAACTTCAACCAAAAAAAAAAAGATATAATTTCAACGAAATAAATATTTCGAAATGTCCGCAGTTGAAGCTCTGACTAATTTCAAAATAAACAAACAAAATATTCCTTAACAAGCTACAAGAGAGAAACATTCCGAACTATTAAGTGTACTATTTATCTTAATATAGTTAACATGTTTGTTGAGAAGTTAACGATAATCATATTATTTATGGACCTCGACACAATTCACACAAATTAGATTCACTTACGAACAAATTTCTTTATATAGTAGCATCTTTTTTCGTTCTCTTGATAAAATTAAATATTTATAATCAATAAATATTAATATATATCCCAAATCATTAATTTATTCTATTAATAATTCAAGTCAGAAGTATATTTTTAACTAACTCTGTACAAGTTATCTATGCCTAGTTAATTAAATATATTTTTCAATTAAAAATTTGTGCTTAAAAGTGTATTAAAAAAAATTTTGGCTAGATTTTTAAGCAAATATATCAAGTAGTCAAGTACGGGTCGATGTTGTTTTTGGTATGGATTGTGTGTTTTATTTTTATCTTATGAATGTTTGTGGTTGCAATGTCAAGTGCAGTTCGTTTCAATTGCGAAGGTATTGCTTAATTCTTCGTTCATCAATTAATTTTCTGTTGCCAGACTCGAGGAAAAAAATTTCAGATACATATTGATATTTTTCTAACGAAATATTTTAATATTTAAAGTAGAAGAATACGTCAGAGACAACCTATTTTATAATTTTGTTTATTATCAGAATAATTCTTTAAACTTTATTCAAATATTTTTGCTGTTCAACACTATTTTTAGTTATTTTTCCGAAGAAAAATGAGGCCTATCTGTGTGTCTCATTAATAATTTTTGAATTAATTAGTAAATCTATCAAATCTGAAAACGATGTTCTGATATTAAAGGTGAGAAGTCTGCATCATTTCATCATATTGCTTAAGCTATTTAAAAATGGTGGACATTCAAATTCCTGAAATAATATTTTAATATTTCAGAATTCTCCGTGGCATACAAACTAATCCTTTGTCTCGAACCGTTTAAAAATGGCGGATGTTCAAACTTCGAACTAATAAATTTCGAGATACCTGTTTGAATTTTATGGAATTTGTCAGATTGATCAGGTCATTAGAAGTCATGTGTTTCATAAAATAAAATTTTATTTTCTTTATCAACATTTAACGCAGCTGAAAGCTGAAAATGCAACAGTATTATTAGTATTATTAGTAGTAGCTTACAAGTTAGTAGTATATATATATATACTGCTAAGCTACGTTATTACTAATAATACTGCTGCGTATATATTCTATAGTATAGCTACGTATATACTAGTATACACTATGTAGTAGTATAGCTATAATGTAGTATATAATACTACAGTATATATATATATACATATAAACTGCTAAGCTATACATATATACAGTATACTTTATATAATAAAACAAACTTAAAATATATTTTGATTCTTTTTTTTTCAATTATTTGATTATAAACATCAATAAATTATTTCAAGATTAATAGAACACAAAAGCAAAATTAAAAAATTAAATTACTCATATTGATAAAACATCAACTAATAATTCATTAGCAGATCAGATGTGGTTTTTGATATCCTACTTTATCTCATCAGAAAGATCATTTAATAATTAATTCTTCATTTTTAAGAGCGGTTCCAGTTTGGGCGGATCCAAACTAAATACCATTCCTCCACCTTACACTTAATTAATAATGAAAAATTATATATATATAACATTACATGTTATCATCATCATAATTAACTCTGATGATGGAGAAATTAATGATAAAATCTTATATTTGTTTGTGTTAACATATATAAAGACAATATAAGAAAGTAGAAGGTCAAAAATTCTGATAACGGTTGCATAATGATGTTATTGATCAAACTTATATAACAATTAAAAGGAAAAATGATCTTTAATGTCGTAAATGGGATAATATAAACCTTGACTTCTCCTTAAACAAATTTAATAATAAATACGTTTTAGTAGTGCTTTTATTTAGTTTTAATTATAGATCAGATAGGTCAGACGTGCAGTCTAAAAACCGTCATTAAATTATGTAATTAATCAAATAAAATTCATACATTAACCCAATTAAACTTACCGATGTTTTCCACAAAAATAAACGTTAACTGTTCTGATCAGAGTGGCAAAACTACTTCCTGTAGATCACGGACCACCGACTGAAAATCATTGATCTAGACAGGTTTTAATTAAATTATTAAGGCCCTTAATTGTATGCACGTTTGTATGAAAATAGTTTTATTAGTTCTAGTTAAAATTTAATTATTTTTTTAACGAAGAAAAGTATACCAATTTCAGAAAAATGTTATCTTAAGATCGGATTATTAACATAAAGTAACTTTCTTATCGAAAGTGTGACGTCGCGCCATCTGCTATCAAATAATGATACTTTATATAGTTAATATTTATACCTATCTTCAGCTATCTAAAAATATTTTTATAACTACTGTACATAAATTTCGTTTGTCATGTATTGCTTAAAAAATTTGCAGAGTCAACAATTAAAAATTAGATTTTTTTTCCTCTCTCCAAATCAAAGTTTCATTGAAAAGATGCTAACAGATTTATCTCAAAAAAAAAAAAAAAAAATTTGAATAAACATGTCGTTTTTAACTGTTTGAAGCTATAGACTTAAAGGAGTCAGAATATATAAACAGAATTTCATAAAAATCTACTCCACTAGTTTGTTCAAAAATTATTACTGAACAGAATTTTATGAACCTCACTTATATGATGATACATTATTTTTATCAGCCCCATTTTCCTCCTTAAAGTTGGCTAACAATTTATCCATTAATGGGGAAATAAAACAGGCTTATCAGTGGTTAAATATTGACATAATTAAATAAAAAAAAAAAATTGGCACCATCTTTAGTCTTCTAAAGCCAAATTTTATAATGGAAACAATAAAAAATAGTATTTTAATCAATCGTTTTAAATCACTTCAAGTACAAAATATTTTAAAAAATATATAACTGTTGGGCATTTTTTTAAAAATAATTTCCATTTTAAGGCTATACTGATCGAAGTGTAGACTTAAGGAATGCAAAAATTGCGACATTCACTTATTAAAGATTATTGTTTCTCGCATTGTATGATAATTAGCACATTAATGTCGAATGATTTCAGGGTATTGTTAACCAGTATCGAAAGCAAAGACAATACACATCCAAGGACGCGAGCAGATCCATGATTGCTCACTTTCTTCGCATTTTTTTTTTTTTTTTTTTTTTGGCAAGGATAATACAATCAAGTATTATTATCCTCGAATCTCCTTTCATTCTTTCGTGTCTTTAAACGTGTCATATAGAAACCAGCAATATCTGAAAATAAATTTTCTCTTGGAAGAGAGTTTGGTCTCTTAAATAAATGACCATTAATCATATTTATTCGCTAACTTTAACGGAAGAAGAACGGAAAAATAAAAATAAATTTTCTCACACGTTCCATCGTCATCGATCAAACTTCTGCATTTAAATCGAAGTTATCTATTGTTTACGTAATTAAATTTTTATCTGAGTGATGAAAATGCATAAAAAAAAATAAATAAATAAATAGAGGATGTTGCATACTGTATATAGATATTGTATTAATGGATGAAAAGGCGTAAAAGAATTAAAATTCATAGCTGGGAATATTTTCTGTGTAAATTCCCGATTGTTTCTAACGTCGAACTTAATCCTTTATTTATTTATTTATTTATTTATTTTTTTTATCGAAACGTCAACAACAACAAAGGAGAGTTTAGGAGGAAGCCTTCTACAATAGTCGAAACAGGAAACTGACTGCAATTAACTATTTCAGCTACGGTATTATTTTCTCAAAAAAATATGTTTCCCCGATATAAATACAAACACCTATTTCAAAATCTAAAAACCATATAATATGGTGTCCTTACACGAGATATTCATATCCTTTCGGGGGAGATTTATCAGGAAAAAACTCTTTCATTGTGAATACGATATTTCTAAAAGCAGGATTCGGTGTAAACTCAAGGTTTTGCTCGTTCATTCGAAATTTATTCATCGTTTTTTTTTTTTGTTTTTTATATTTACTAAACGTTTCTAGTGTCGAATACATAACGTAAAATATTTTACTAGTCGTTCAGGAAGAATCGGAGTGGATGAAGAGGGAAAAAATCCCATTTAAAATAATTTTTTATTTTTTAATTCGGTTTAATGGAGCAAACTTTATCTGGCAGATTTATCGTTTAATTTGGGAAATTTGTCTCCTGGAAAAAAAAAAAAAATTTTTATTTTTTCCTAAAATTAAAATTCTCAGACGTAGTCGAGCGAGCTCGTTTTCGTTTTGGTTGTATATCCTTCGACGCATGCTCGTTTGCCACCCGTTATGCCTGACATCCCGTGACGTCGAGCAGGTAAGTACCAGCGCGTTTTGAAATATGTTAGTAGAGAAAACATCCGCACGTCGAAGCAATGGTTGAATATCGTCACTGCGTGTCATGGGCATGGAATACCACACGTCGATTTTGGTACGTACTGTATACATGGTTAACGTATTTTATTTATTTATTTATTTTTTTAACTCGTTTCGCTTTCGCTGGGCAAACTTCTCCGCACACGAGCGTCGCTTCGAGTTGTAGATGAATGCATTTAATTACGGTATAAGTGATAAAACATCCATGCTATCGATGATAATGTTATCAGTTACCATCTCGATGCAACGGCCTGTTGGCTAGATGAGCATGTTTGTCATTCATACAGAAACTACAATAGGTAGTAGTAGATGTACGACAGTTTTAAATTTCCTGCAATATTAACTTATGCTAGACAGTTTAGTTAATTATCTTTTATGATTTATGACAATTACAGTTTAAAAATGCGTTTTTAACAGATCTCAGAAGAAGAAAACTCATCTGAAGAATGTAAATTGATCACTAGGACATCAACATCTCTCTACAGAAGGTCAGTCAGTTAAAAAATAATAATAATATTCGTTACTACTTTAAATTTTTCTGTGCTTAACTTTCGTGTGTACATGATTATTATTTTTTCTTCTGGAACGAAAAATACTATATAAATATATATATATTTTTTTCTATTTTTAGAATGTACTTTCTCTCTCGATCCGGATATCGAACAAAAAAGTAGGACAGTCATGATCTTTCTGAATCCCAATAGTTTGTCGCAATTCTATTTAACATGTATAGGAAATCACGTGACGTGACGAACGTGTAAAAATAAACGGAGACTCCCGCAACGTATACTCTATTATGGAGTTGAATTATGTAGAGTTATAACGTTTGCAAGCGCACGTTTTTCTCAACAAAACAGTGAACGTTATAGAAGGAAACTTTTTAATTGGATTAAATATTTAAATTTTTATTTTTTATTTTTTTAATTGTTTCGAACGTTGTAAACATCCTGACATTTCTAAATTAATTACATCGCCATTCGGAAGCGAATATATTGGATTTTTAATTGTGTTTAGTTCGCTGAAAGTATAAAAATCGTTTCTCTTCTGAAGGAGCGAGCAGTTAAACAGATTGAGGAAAATTTATCAGTAAAATGTGCATTGTTATAACTACGGAAAAAAATTGTTTTCTATATATTTCCTGTTTGGATAATTATTATTTTAAACTATAAAAAAAAAAAAAAAATCAGAATGTATTAAAACGTAATTTGATGGTGAAAAAAATTATTCTGGATAATAATTAATATTTTTTAAAATTGAGTAATGGTAAAATGGCGGTAAATAATTGTGTAAGAGGAACAGAAAATCAGTATAATTTTTTTTTTTTTAGTTTACAACTTTAAAATAATTTTAAAATTTATTTTTCTTTATGTATTTACACCGTATTGATCTGTTGTGAAACGGTTTTTAATCTTTGGTATTTTATAACTTAAGAATAATTGTTACTGTAGAAACAATAACAAGAGTTATGCCATGTGGAACATTAACATCCATCCGACATTCATCAGTCCTTTGTCACTAGTGCCAGATTGTTTTTCCTTCTTGAAAGGTGTCAAAATAATTGTCCTAAAGAGAATTTTAAAAGAATAGCTTTTCTCGCTTCTTGAAGTGGAACAACAACAACTAAAAAAAAAAAGAAAAATTCGTGTCCTTCACTGTAAACAGTGTAAACATAGTCTACTAATTCCGAATTAATCGCAAACGTCAACCATCTGTTAACAAAGTATTTAAATGGATTTATGACCCATTTTCTTAACTGTTAATTTAATTTTATAATTAATTTAAATTTGATATATTTTATAAAAATTATTAATGAGATTATTCGTCGTTTAAGAGACTTTTATTACTTAAAAAAAAATAGGTGAGGGGAAAAAAATGATCGAAACTGACGGAATTTTATCCACTTTGCAGTTTAAATCGAATTAAATAGTCGCATTTTAATGGTGTTTACAGTTTTGAAATTTAAATTTTTAATAATTTTTACAATTTAATCCGATTAAAACGTCCAGTTATACCACGAAACAATTTTTTTTTTTTTTTTATATTTTAACTAAAATAACTAGTAAACAGTATACATCATAACAAGGAATGATGTCGAAGAAAAATATATTTTAATTAGCATCATCTTTACTACGACTTTTGATTCATGTAGATAAAAATATTAAATTACTGAACGTAATTAGAGAATATTATATATCTACTGTCCAAAGTCGCATCGTATGAAAATTGTCACAGTTATAAATTATTTTATAAAAATGCCAAAGCTCTTCTTACAGTACGTGTAAAATATGCAGTAAACAAAAATTATTATCGATTTTTTTTTTTTTGTTTGTTTCTGTTATTCAGTTTACTAAAAAGTTTAAAAATTTTCAGGCACTTCTATAATGTGCCACGAATTCGACATCATCAGTAAACATGCTCAAAAATTAAGATGGTTTATAATCGGCGGTTTCATCCTGTTGCTTCGTTCTTCATATTTAGTTCGAGGTGAGTAAAGAGCATTTTTTTTTAGAAGCAAACTGTAAAAAAATACTAATGTCTTCTTATTTATATAAGGTCAATGTGAAGGAGGAACTTTAACTTTCGAAAAAATTACCGGAAAGGCTATCAGAGGTTCTTCTCATAGCGTTATGTACGATGGAAACGGTAGAGACGAATCAATCACTTCGCTGTGCGGCAATAAATGTCGCATAACGCCCGACTGTGCAGCATTTTTAATTAATTACGGAAGGAAAACTTGTTATCAGATGACTAGTAATTCCGAAGGAAGAAGAGAGCTCTTATCCAGCACTCAAGACGCAACCAATTACTTCGAGAAGATCTGCTTGAAAGGTATGATATTTATATCGTCAGTTCGATCGTTTATGTGATACTTTTATGGTGATTTCTGTTGATCCTTCTCTTCAGCCAAGGGTTGCAAAAGAGAGTGGATATTCGAAAGAGTCATCGGTAGAGAACTTGCGGGGTTCGACGACCGGGTCATCGGACAAGTGTCCAGTCGTATCAAATGTGAAGAATTCTGCTTGAAAGAAGTATCATTTCCGTGCCGCTCCGGCGAGTATGACTACGTCTTGCAACAATGTCGATTGAGTTCTGAAGATAGGAGATCTCAACCATCTTCCTTCCGTCCTTCCATCGGTGACGTCGACTATTTTGAGAACCAGTGCGTGTCTCGTAAGTACTACGAATAAAGGAAGTCATTCATAACGTGGCGTGACGTCATTTCGGATTATGACGATCGTTTCATTGATGTACGGAAAGTTAAACTCGTAACGTAAACAGAATCGCTTTTAATGATTTTATTGCTTGCATTTTTGTCGTCACGGTCTGTAAAACCGGAATCGAATACAAAAAATTAATCACTGTAGAAGGAAATCTTCTAGATGATGATGATGATGAGTTTCTTTTTGTTTTTTATGTTTTAGATAGCGCCAGTGGATGCGAATATAACCAATATCCAGACGTAGACTTGGGTTTAGCTGATTTGGAACGAACTTCCTTTAGTCCAGATCAATGCCAAACGTTGTGCGATACAACAGAAACGTTCGTATGTCGTTCCTTCACGTTTCAGCCATCGACTGCTCTATGTTGGTTGAGCGGAGATGATACTCTGAGTGCAGGAAGTAAAGCTCTCAAGGCCAAACCCGGAACATTTTATTATCAGCGCTCCAATTGTTTAGATTGTATGTTTTTATGCTTTTAATGAAATTTTATCGTTTGAAAGCAAAAGTACTTGAATTCTTTTGAATTTTTCACGCAGTAAAACTGACTTGCTCTCCCGAATCCATGGTTTTGACACTGACAACTCTGGAGCCTTTCACTGGTCGCATGTTTGCAAAGAATCGTCCGAGAAGTTGTGAAATTTTTGGAAATGGTCAGACTGTCAATCATTTTATATTATCTTTAGATCCAGCAGAATGCGGAGCGGTAAACGAAGTAAGTCTCACGCCACCACCTAAATAATTACATAAAAAAAATTCGGGATGGGCATATTTTATAGGATTTTGCTCATTTAAACTACATTTATTATAATAAATATTTTTTATAACATTTTAAAGGGGAAAGGTCGTCATGTAAACACAGTGGTGATTCAACATCATCCAGTGATTCAGAGAAAGGGAGACAGAATTATTAAGCTGTTATGCATTTTTGAAACACTCAACCATACAGTCAGTAACTCCTATAACGTTATCATAAGGTAAGATTTATAAAAATGTTACAAAAATTTATTAGCCCACTTATCAGAGAGACTTATAGCATCACTACACAACTGTCTATGTGACGACATGCTGCAATGTTTAATCATCCGACTTCAACCATTTAAAAATGGAAGTCATTCAAACTTCGTTTAATATATCCTGAATTAGTTATTGAATTTTGATGACACTTAACGAGAAGGACACGCCATTGAAGATGACCTGGATGACGCATCAATAATTAATCCTTTATCTTTAACAGTTCAAAAATAGCGGATGCTCAAACTTTGAAGGTTATTTTCTAAACTGTCTGACTGATTTTTATGAAATTCGACAAAATGATCGTGCAATTAATTAAATACGACTCTGAAATAAGATTAATTAATTCTGCACTTTCATCCCTTTAAAAATGGCGTCGTCAAATAAAAAAAAATGCTCATTTAATTAGTCGTTAGGTAGATTTTTTCTATCAGTAAAGTAATTAGAATATTTAATTTTTATTAAAAAAAATCTCTAGAATTTTAATTTTTCAGTGATGATGGCACTGCTACTGGTATAGTTAACGCCACAGCTCCTTCACCGCAGATTCGTCTCAGGATTACAGACAGAAACGGTTTAGATATTAACGGTGCTAGAGTTGGAGAGGAACTATATCTCAGAATCGAGATCGATGACGACAGTGAGGAATTTTGTTTTCATTACCGATTTAACTTATTCATACACAATAATGAAAATTCTTACGATAGTAAATTATTTTCAGGTGTGTTCGGTATATTCGCTCGAGATTTAGTAGCAACTAGTGGAAAGACTGACGAATTTATAACGTTAATTGATAGCAGAGGGTAAGTGTTTATTAAATTCCCGTTAATAAACAATTTTAACTATGTAAAGATGTATTTTCGCTAGTTTAGCGTTTAAATAATTAATAAAAAATTAAAATAGATAACCAGAATTCTGAAAAAATCTTGTTAAATGTCGGATAAAATGGAATGTTTTCTGTAGGACCGTTGATTTGTTTTAGATCTTGTTATAATAAAAAACAACTTACATGTTTGCTTTTAATTGAATATATCGCTGGCTGGATCTTCTAGAGTGATGAAAAAATGTTAATCAGGTACTGAATCGGCTTCCCTGCAAAAAAAAAGATGGAATTTTCTAACAAGTCCAAATTTTTTGTTTAGAAAAGTGTAAATAAAATAAATATAGATATCCCTCGTATAACAAGGTAGATAGGTTCCTAAAAGAACGTCGTGTTTTGTGAAACCGTGTTATATGAGAGCTGGAGCCAATACAAAAAGGCAAGTTAGATTCCAAAACCAATTACAAACAAATAACTTTCTTCAATTCCACATAAAAAACTTAATTTTTATTAAGAATATTAATAACACAAAACATAGAGAAAGAAAAAATATATAAGTAAGACCCTAAAAAATCAATACACGTAAAACAAAACAAAAGAAAAAAGTATACAGCCTATATATATAAGATTCATTTAATAATTATATCTTACTTACTGCTGGTTCATTAAAAATGAGAACGTTTTTTCTTTTTAACAATATCAACTTCACTTTCTGAACTTTTTCCGCATTTAAAGCTTGTGTATCTTCTGCTCTCTCTTTACAAAATCTGTGATCTAACTCGCTACAATCCGCTACAAAACAATCGTTCCTTAAACACATACCCAAAAAAATTTGTGAATAAAAAAAGTTGTTTTTCTATTTCACATTCCTCTTTTGAAGAATAAAAACTATTATTATTATTTTTTTTAATCCAAGAACCGAACATCTGGAACACAAAATATTCAATGGTCGACAATTAACTCAATTACAAAATTAATGCAAAGTATTTCTCAATGATTGCATTTTATATACGCGTCCATAGTTAGATTTACAAGAATTAATGGAAATGTTTTGTGTTGAAGGACAGTAAACATAATTTTATAAATGAATAAAGTAAAAACCGTGTTGTAGAAGTACCATGTTATATGAGGATTGTTGCATAAATATGACGACGATCTAGATTTAGAAGTAATAATAAACATTTGGAGATATTTATACATCACTATAAATATTTCTGCGTAAACGTAAGTGCTTTATATAATAACTCTTTATCTGATTTTAACAGATTACATTATAGAAATGTAACTTGTTATCTACTTCCTGCATATTATCAAATGAGTACTCAAACAGAAAAAAAAAAAATTCATTTAGTAATCTGGTTGTTTATGTATACAAGATTATATTTTGATTGATTATTATCATGCATCGAAGTTACAGTTTTCATTAATGTGTGCACAGAATAAAATTAATATTTTTTCAGTTGTCCGACTGATACCAATATATTTCCGCCATTGGAGAGAGTTCCAGGAACTCGAGCTCTCCAAGGAAGATTCGATGCTTTTAAGTTTCCCGATGACGTCGTAGTGAGATTTCGAGTGAGCATCCATTTTTGTTTAGACGAATGCGAACCTGTTACATGTTCAGAAGGTGTGAGTTCTTTCGGTAAGAGAAAGAAAAGGCAAGTCGACAGTCCGACATCTCCAGTGCTGAATGACTATCCTTTACAACGTGAAATAATTGTAGAAGGAATAACTGTTACTCGACTTAAGGAATCTCCAAATTCAGATGACGGTAATCATTTTTAAGAATTTTATTATTCAATATATTAATTAAATCAGTGTATGCATTAAATATATATATATATATATATTTGTAGATATGTTTTACATGGCATCGATATACTTATCAACTTAATCTTTATTTACAAAGAAAATATAGATAAATATATCGATATTGATAAGAATATTAATATTGTAAAACATATCGATGGGTTTTATATCGATATTGATAAGTATATCGGTATCGCATAAAACATATCGACAAATATATAGATATGTTTTGCCTGGCATCGATATACTCATCAATATCGATATAAAATATATCTATATACTTGTCGATGTTTTGTATGAAATCGATATACTTATCAATATCGATATGTTTTTAGGATATCGATATGCTTGTCAATATCGATATACCTGTCGATATTGTTTTCTTTTTAAGTAAGATTCTTGAAGAATTTTTTTAAAAAAAAGTAGAATTCCGATATAAAATATTTAGTATACAGTCATCCCTCAGTTATCGCGGTTAATAGGGACCAGAACCGGCCGCGATAAGTGAAAAACCGCGAAGTAGT
>WUQG02424015.1:0-14914 GCA_011317285.2 Androctonus mauritanicus | reverse complement strand
TGCAACACCACCACCTGGGTACTCCAATGTTGTGACAACGTCACTTGTCACAACTTATTCTTTTTTTATTAATGCAGCGATGCAGGAAAACAAAATCAGTTCTGGTTTCCGACGTCCTTGAGTCTCGCAAAAGCATAAAAAAAAACTTACTTCCTCCTCTGCAGTTCTTCTCGATATTTAACCATCATTTTTAAACATTATAAATTACTTTTTGATAAATTATTAATAAAATTATGTCCTTGTATTTTCCTTTTCTAAGGATTAACTCGATCATTTTTCCCGTCCAGAGGTTTAACTTTTGATTGACAGATGACGTGCAGAGGGGAACAAATTGAAAAAACAAATTAAGCAACCGATGTGCCACCTGGAACGGTTCTCTACCCCCAAAATTACAATATATATACGTCATTTAGTCCCCGGTGTCGAGGAAATTTCACATGATCGGATTCTGTATAGGTTGGCTGCACACTCTCGAGTCTTTTAAACTTACTCCTGTGTTGCATACTAAAATTTGCATTAGGTAGGAGGAGTGTGATTATTTGAGAAGTTTAATCCGATTAATAAGCAATTTTTAAAATCATTTTTCGACTAAAAGAGGTTAAAAGTCCATAAATATACTTTTTAATCCTTTGATTTGGAAAGTATCGAAAGTGAAGACTTCATAAACATTTTTAATGTCGTAAAGTAGCAGATTAAGATGCTCTATCCAGTTTATGCATTAGAATTGGTACTATAAATCGAAGTTTTAACAGATATTTTCTTTCTAGAGAACTACCTGATAGATGATGATACGCTGGCAGTTTTATAAGGATTAATGATTAGTGAACTGTTCTATTTTATCAGTTCTTTAACACGCATTAAAAAAATCCAAATTCTGACGTTCTTGTCGATATTTTTTGCATTTTCTAAGTATTTCGTTGTACTTTATGATTATAATTGCTACTAATCTAGTTTCGTAACTTTAGAATTAAAATTTGACGTTAAATTTAGTTTTAAAGTAAGAGAGTCTGTACTGAATAAAAGTATGTGCAGCAGCAATGCAAAGTGTAATAAATCACAGGCGATCGATCGATCAGCAATGTGCCACACGACAATGATACCTACACAGATGTTGATGACATATACAGGGTGCCTTGGGAACCAGTCAGTTTTTGGCCAAGTCGTCGTCTTTATAACAGCTGCGAATCCCAGCTGCTGCATCCTCATACTATCCAACACCTTACGTAATAGGATGGTGTGCGAGGTGCTACATCGTGATAGGAAAAAATAAAAGAAAAATTCAATTTTGAAGTCTTTTCTATTCATCTCTACCAATATTGGTTGTAGAAGACTGAAAATATATAGTTTCTGTCAGAAATTGCTTGTTTTTTTTCTTCTTCTGCTTTTTTTTTGTTGTTGCATTTTGCTGATCGTCCACCAAATTGGGTTGGCGTGCTACATTGACGAATGCTGCTTGGATCTTGTGTTTTTATAACTTGTAGCACGTATTGGTGAGTCAAATCTGCAACGTTAGTAAAAAAAAATTGTTAATTATACACGAATTGTTCGTCTTCTTTCTTATCTGTTCCATTCTCTTGATTAGTAGATTTATGACAATTTATATTGCCATGGCGACAGTCAAAACGTCTCCATTAATAAACCGTATACCTTTGGGAAAAGACAAGATAGTAAAATTGTAACAAAGGATATTCTTTTGTTTTTTCCCCACCTCTTTCATTTTTAATTCCAGAGAAAGTTTCGCAATAACAAAATTTTTGTTTGAAGCACTTCTAAGAATGCTCAGTAATTAAATCTTGTTTCTCTTTAGATAATATCTGAAATTATACAAAACTAAATAATTTGTTTAAGAATTTTTCCATTTTTGGTCTTACTAATTAAAACTAGTTTACGTTTCTCCATCGTCCGTAAAGAAAGTCGAGACATTGACGAATCCCGAAATATTTATTTTTTTTTATCGACGAAGAATGCGGAATTTTATGCAAGAAAAATCGATAATACATTCGAAAATTTGCTACTTGCTCCGCCCAATATTACGGTTAAGTTATAAATCAGCATCGACAGCAGTAGCAACGAAAAAAAAAATCAATTCGCAACTGATCCATCACTCTTCTCTGTTGGATCTTTTTTTTTTCCATCATTGATGGCGATAAATCTTTAATATAAGTGTGATTCCACTAACAAAATTTAATTCGAATTTTGAAATTTGGCATTGCTCCGCCCAATTTTAATCTCTTTGTAATATTATTTTAGTTGATAATTGCTTTGTATCTCTTATCGCTGAAGTACCTTGTGAGAGAGAGGAAGAAACTTTTACGTTCTTAATGATTTGTATTCAATTCACGAATGGGTTTCGCTATCAGAATCTTTGTTCAGAGAAGAATTATAAGATTTATTTAACACCGAAGCGGCTAATTCTTAAAATAGCTTTTTTTTTGTGCCAGTCAAATAGATTCTCCTTTTTTTCAAAAAAAATCGGAAGCATTTTTTTTTTGGTTCTTCACTTTCCTTTCAATCTTATCTCTGGATTAGGACTGTTATCCGGATTTGAAGTGATTATAAATCGCATTTTATTGTCGCTAGAAAATTTCGGACAAGAGATTTGAGGAAAATAGAAAACAGCAATAATCAGCTTAACTGAAAACATCCTTTTTGTGTTGCAGAGGAGTGTTCCGGTTCATTGATCTGGATGAGAGCTTTCATTAATTTCTTTTATGCATTTTATGCTTTTATTTGTTGGACTGACAGTTAATTCGTTAATTTGGAAACAATTAGTAAACAATTAAACGAATTAAAGAATAAATAAATAAATATTTTTTTGTTTATGACGAAAATCTTGATAATGAATCACTCGGTATGAAAGTATCGATTGGGAGAACTTCAAAACTTTTACGTTCGTTGTTTTCGGATGTAAAAGAGCTGATGGATCGTAACGTACTTCAGATGTAGGTTTGTATCAAGTTGCAGAATGGATGGATGGTAAGAAAAAGAAACATGATGGTTTTTTTATGGGCTCTCGTACGCGTTGCATCTTCTGAAGGTACAATGTCCATTGAAAAATATCAGAATTTCGTCCATCTTTGTTAAACGTAACGCGAGATAGCTAATTTGCATAATTACTTTTTCTTCTTACTTTAATAGGTAAATGAAAAACTAACAAACGAATACTTATCTACTTAAAAGAACCAAAAAAAAAAAACCGAATAAAATAGCAACTATTACTTTGTTTATCGATTTAGTTAACTCTAATTGAGAATTTCTTTATCATAATTTATATGTAAATAAGAAAGAGGAGAAAGTAAAGAAAAATGTGTTTTCGAGATCTATCCACAAATAAATTCATACTTGAAGTTCTCTCTAAAATGGAAAAAGTGAGAGATGGATTTTTTTCCCTTAGTTTTTCTTCTTTTCTTACTGCAGTATGAAAATAAAACAAAGTTAAATGTCTGTAATTAGCATTTGGAATGGGATAATAAATAGTAAAGCTATTTTGCATCTGTCATCATGGTCACTGAAGAAGAAAACACATTAATTTTTAAAAAATAAATAATGTATTCTTTAATATAATATTTCAGCCTTACGTGATGATTTTCATCATTATAGGCTACTTGATTTTTCTTTGTATACAATTTATGGTTTATGGCTTGGCTATTATTACTTGAAAGTAGTTTAGAATAGTTTCATTTTTATTAGTGGCATAAATGTTATTCTTTGTAAGAAATAAGTGATACATGAATGGTAACGTGTTGTACTTGCAATATAAACAATATCGCGCGTTTATTTGATGGAAATTATCTAAGAAAGAAGTTGAATTAAAGTTTGCAACAAAGTAGACACGAATAAAATGTTCAGAAGTCGGATTTCAAAGCACAATTGCGTTATCCATAAAAAAAAAAAAATTAGGAACGGTACCTTGCATCCTTTGGAGAATCTGAAAATCTTAGTGTTAGAATGAAAAAATAAGTAGAAACGTATTGAATAATTCAGTAATATCATAAAAAAATACCAATAAAAACAGCTGGGATGCTGCACATCGAACTCATCTTCTCTCATTAATAGAGCAAACACAAATCAAATCAGCAACTATTAATAGTAATCAGAAACGTGATTCAACTACTGTAACAATTGGGCCGTGTGCCAAGCGAAACAGTTTGCAAATACTCCAGGATTTATGTCACACTTTTCCTCTTTATGGGTATCATCTAGGTGGAGTTTACGAGAATCTCTAGCCTTACATGCTATTACTATCCATTCAAATAACTTTTATGACTTATATAAAAAGATTTTCCAACCGTAACAATGACTTTGGAGGTGGTTTAAAGTAGTAAAGCCAAAGTAAGAAAGAAAGAAAAAATATATATATATTTTCCCAGCGATATCCATCTGTAAACTGCAATTCTACTTTACTACTGTACTATTCCTTTAATGTCTTTAGGATACAGTTGAGTGGAAATTCCGGATTTAGATCGTTTGTCTTAGAATTTGAGATACCAGCTGATTGATCCAAGGAAAAAAAAATGAATAATTGATTTGAGAATATGTAAATCATTCAGTTCTTCTATCATCACTTCCTCTTCAGTTTTATTTTTATAAAGTCAATCTCTCTTCTTCGAATTTTTTTTTATTTTTATTTTTTTAAATTGCTGAAGTTCCTGTGCACGTTTTAAACAAAGATAAGTATCACTGGTATGCCACAAGTTTTATTCTCGGAATTGCGATGTTTTTGAATGACTTGCACGCTTTTTCCCTTATCTTCAGATAGAAGTCAAGACAGTTTCGTAAAGCACCTAGTTCGATTTGCTGTATTGCATTTTAGTTGGAGGAAAAATATTCAAGTGGAGGGTGTGTGTTGAAGACTGTCGTTGTAGAACTGAAGTGCAAATTCGAATTTTTTCAATTTTTTTTTTGCTAGTGTCATTTTCGTGGGATAAAATTTTGTAATAGCATAATCGATCGTCATTCCACGATATCTTAGTAGATAAAAATTGAATTATTTTAAAATTTTTTTATTATATTTAGATAATTTATACATAATATGATAAAAGCAATAAAGGAACAACGAATTTCTTAAAAAGATAATTTTATCTTGATTTAATTTGTGTATAGCAATAATTTTACAGAATTTTATAAAATTTTAATTTTTACATTAAATATTTCTAAATCTGGGCGAAGTAAAATTTTTTGTTGAAGAATAATGTTTACATTTTAAAAATTATTAAACAATTCTTCTATAGTTGTATCATTTTTACTTTAAAAAAATTACAAACATAAATAATTATCACATACAAAATATCACAGCTCAAAATACTTAATAATCATTAAATTTTAATAAGAGTTAATCTTAAATATGCCAAAAACTTGAAATCTGAGGAACATTTTATGCATTATTAAAGAAAAATTTAAATTTCTAATATTTTAATACCTAATTTTCTTTTTATTTGGAATTATCGTCGAAAATTCTCGCACAAAAAACTTAAAGTAACAAAAATAGCAAAATACTTTTGAATTTATTAAATAAATTTAGATTAAATGTATGAATTAATATAAAATATCTAAAGTTACATCTGTTTTCTTAGAAATGTAACTTTATTTATATTAATAAATAAGATAATTACATAAAATAACAATGTTTTGTCAATATGGACAATACAGGTAGTTATAAAAGTGCAGATGATGGAATTCTCTTAGATAAGAGCTTTTCTTTAAGCACAACTAAGTTGAGATTACCAAATCCCATTGTAAATGGATTCTTGTTTCTGCCTCTCTGTCTGTTCATCCACATCCTCTCCTTTAACAGCCTGTTATTCTGTTTATCTTGTAAATCCTTCTTATCTTAAAGACACAGAATTTTTGTTTTAGTTTTTATCAGCCTTTAATTATCTTTTTTCTGCATTAGTAGAAGATTTTCTTCTTGGAAATAACATTAAATGCAATTTAAACATATTTTGAATGTTTTCATATTTTTCTGTCTCTCCTACCATTTCAGACATGGGAATTCTGACAACATTAAATCTTAAAACATCTTTATATCGTGTTCGATGAATGCTGCAAAGTAGAAATTTTGCAGAATTACAAGGTAAAATTCCTAATTTTTCTTTAGAAATTGTTACCGTTTACTAGTTCCTGATTAATACCAGGTTTGGATAGAAAGTTTTGTTAGAAAACATTTTTGACTGTTACTCTAATCAAGAGCAACGTGTAATTAGTTAGATAATCCAGCTTAATTTTGTCTTAAACGCATCTTAACAGAGTGAGACACGAATCTTATTAAGAAACTTCATAAGAAGTTTTTAACTTTTATACTTTTAATCAAGCATTTTTCGACGTTACTATATAATAAAGGATTAAAAGAGTTGTATTCTGGCACTTAATAAGGTTGAAGTCTTTCTTACTCGTTTATTATATTCCTCGTAAATTTAGTGATTATTGGAAAATTTCGCTGAAACAGACAAAGAGGTGATTTATGATTCAATCTTCACTTCTTTGCAAGATAATTGGAGGAGGTGGATGTAGTCGCTCATTTGTTTTCTTCTGGTGGCCAACTTTTCACTATTTTTGTCTTTGCTTCCTTATTTTACTCCTTTGTAATTAAAGTAAAAGGAGTTCCGTTCTTCTAAGACGCATCAATTTTTCAAGAAGAAGGACAGAAAATGCACAGAAGTCACTTTTCATCTCCTTCAAACGAACTTAAGCGCTCTTTATATATAGATTATGTATACTTTCTTGCTGAGGCAGTTTAATATCGATTAATGAAAGAAGAAATACTATGAGGAGGCTGCAATGATGCAGCAGTGAACAAAAAAAAAAAACTATAAGTGGCTTCTTGTTTGATCAAGAAAAGACGGAAACTAAAATTAACCTCTGGAATGGTTTATGAGAGAAATACAATCAAAATGAACAGAAGATATTTTATAAAAGAAGAAAGGGTAGAAAACAGCACTTATTGAAAGAGAAGAAACAAATGAGATTCTTGCCAAGTTTTAAAAAAAATGCAATAAAGAATACCTCATTTAACTACCACACATCCACTCTAAACATATGACTATTTCTAATAAACTATCTCTTCTATTTCTGCCAGAAGAATTTCTATCAATACTTCTTCACATTCTGAATACATTCTCTTCGACGTTCGCTTCCAATAGAAAGCAACAAGAGCAAAAATTTAAAAAAAAAAAAAAACTTCAAGCGTCATATTATAAAGTTGGCAGTCTCATAAATCCTGAAAGGTAAGAAAAAGGACAGATGTAACGTTTCAGTCATATGCAGGAACATCTTCGATTCCCAGAAGATTCTTACAGTTAGAAGATGATGAAAAATCGGAAACCAACAGATGTAATTGAACTCTGAAGGAAAAAAGAAAAAAAAATACGTAGAAAAAGAAACCTATCAAAGAAAATATTACGATAATGCAAACAGCGGCATGATCGCGCTGAAGAAACCTGTCGAGAAATTAGTTTCCATCCTCCCCTTCTTCGATTCTGCATGGAATAGAGAAAAGACAGTGCATCCCTTGGGGATTGTGTGCGAAGGGAAGCTAAAATTAGCGTTTCTTCTTCCACCTGGATGAATATTTCCTATCTTGTTTTCTCTTTACTCTAAATATTGACTCCCCTTTTAAATTGTTCCATACTGCTTCACAGATTCGTTCTGCATGAAGGGAAAAAAAGCTCCCTTTCTTTGTTTTCATTTTAAATTCTAGTAAATTGATTTCTGTGTCCTCTCCTGGATGCGCTACTTTAACTGCGAACTTATTCATTGTTTGAACTTTTCATTATTTATATTTTAAATCTGTGCAAGTTTACTTTATCGGTATGAATTATTTAGTTGCTAGCTCACGAAATTACCAAATCTTGTTTAGATTGTTTTGCGCCAACATACGAGGAAAAACGGTTTTTATAAAACCAAAAAAGTCTTCTTGAAGTTTTCTAGAAAGAGGGATTGATTAGCGAGTTCGTCTACTGTGATAATGGTTATAAAGGTGAACAAAATTAACTTGAGAATCTGTTAAGTGAGTTAAAATAATTACAAAGCTAGCAAACTGTGATCATTCATCTAATGAAGATTGCAAAGCTGGTTTTGCTACATCCTATTTCATCTATCAGATCAAAATGGCGACCGTAATTGACCACATTCGGGTTGTCTTGTTTACTTGATGGACCGAGTGAGCCTCTTCCATTTACTAATTATTTCCTAACTTGTTTTCCTTGCCTCCCTGTCATCGATCAGATGTTAATATAATTTAGATTAAAACAGGACAAGGAAAACAAAAAAATGAGAGAACTTCGTTCGAAGATGGCGTAAAGGGATTAACACGCAATTTGATAAATCCCATTAAGCAATGTTTATATATATGCAAAAAAAAAAAAAAATACAAGAGTATGAGCAAACCTCTGTTGCAATTTTAAGATATGAGAGGGGAAAAATCAAAATTAACTGTAATAATTCTTTCTTTAAAGAGATCATTTGTCAGTATAGCGTAAATCCTGTCATTAAAGTTGAGTTTTGAAGCCGCGAGGCAACATCCATCTCTTCTAAGTGATTCTTTCTGTTATTTATTTTCCTGTATTTTTTTTTTTTTTCCTCTTCCTTATAATGAGAGACATCATTATCGAAAGGGAGACCTTTACGAATTATTAGCGGAAAATACTTGTAATTGGAGAAAAAAAAATCAATTATGCTGCTGCAGCTACAATTTAATGAATAAATAAATGTTGAACTTACTCTTATTAGAATAAGGTGTGAATTGAGTTTTCATCTCGTATTCCTTCAGAGTAAGCGTGATGGAAACGGAGATTGATTAATAGGAAAAAAAAAAAAAAAAGAAGAGGAGGAAGGAGAAGAAGAATGCCCATCTTCGAATGAATTTAGAGAAGAAAGGAGAATGTTTGTTCTTACATTTAAAGGAAAAATAAGTTAAAGAAAGAGTTTTAATTAGAATCAATTTAAATAATCGTAGGATATGAGTACAGAGAGGAATAAAGAAAAATAAAAGGGCGAGAAGACGAAAGACTCTTGTCAAAACTTTATAATTAAAGGATATAAACACACAGAGAGAGAATCTGTGAAAATCCATAAAAGGATAAGAAGGATGAATGGAAGATATGCAGGTTTGATATTTGCTCGGATGTGGAATAATCTCATAAATGTTTCAATATAGCAGGATCTAAAGAGAAGATGAAGAAAACGTAAAGAAATAATAAGCAAATCAATTAAATTTTATAAAATTACAAACTGCATTGAAAAACCAGATTACTGCGATTTTTTATTCTGGATTTTTTTTAAAACCAGGATTTATTTGAATATTTACAATCATTCACAGGATTATTCGACAAATGATTTCAAAAACTATTAGAAACGACGTTTTGTTGTTATTTTCATCAACAATTCTTTGTTTGCTGCTGGCATCCTGTACTTGAATAGTTGAAAGGTGATAACATTCAGAAGATTTTCTTCAACAAAAAGTAAATTAAAGATATCTTAAAAATAAATATTAAAAAAAAAACAATAAAATGCAAATAATTTAAATCAAAATGGCCACTGTATTTTTTTTTACTTGAGAGAATTTAGCTGAACAATAAAAACCGATAAGAATTTAAAGAAAAACTTGAACAGCTTCTCCTCTTTTTTTGTAGATTGATTTATAATTTCTTAGTTATTTTTATTGATATCCTCTTTCCTGATTTTATTTTTAGTTTCAATTCTTTCCTCTGTAGTTTTTAAACGTTAAAAATTAAGAGAGAAAGAAGTGGAATCATTTTTAAACGAAGAGTAGGAAAAAAAAGGTAAGAGGATGTGGAAACTGTATTTTTTTTTTTAATTGTAGAAAATAAAATTGCACAAACAATAAAAGAAGTTTATGGAAAGCAATAAATGTTTGTAAATATACAAGTTACAAGAATTTATTACGATTCAGCTATAAATATAATTAAAAGAGAGTGATGGAGAATGTTACAGAATTAGTGAGAATGGGTACAGCTACAGTAACAAACAATGAATTACGTTTGTTGAAGACAAGTATTGAGCACCAAACTCTCTTAAGGATAATAGCTTTAGAAGTTGGCTAGTGCTCCTTAACAGTCTTTTCAACAAACTTCAATAAAATTCATAGCCGAGCATTACTTTTCTCCAGAAAAAAAGAAGAAAAAAAACAGTTTTCTTTTAAAGCTGATTCTTCGATACACTCGTAAATCGCAATTGAAACTCGGAGATTGATTTAGCGTTTAAGGCTCAACAACATCCAACCCATTTCGGAGAAGAGTTGAAAAGTTGAGTGTGACCTGGCATGCATTACATCCTCACAACTTTTTTCTCCCTCCCTCTCCCCCTTCTTTCTTCCTCCCTCAGTAAGGTTCACGTATATATATATATATATAAAAAAAAGAGGCAAGTTTCGTTTACGATCCGATGGAATTCCAGCGTCAGTTTTCTATTGCGGTCAATCATTTCTTCTTTTTCTTTTCTTCACTCTTCCAAAGAGATTTTCCGGCATGTCAGAATTCCAGAACTTTGGCCGGGATGTACTTCCGATTCTGATGAGAAAATTTTCTTTTCTCTTCGATTTGTTGGAGAGAGAGATTGTTTGGACAATTGCTATATTTTTTCTTCCAGGTTCCGAATTCCTGATTTTGAAAACAAGCGATGCGAATAGATGGAAGTAAATGGAATTTATCATTTATATTGTAACGACTTTCCTTCGTTATTCTATCCAGAAATCATCATTTTAAGTGTATAACGAAAATCTTTCACGACATTGAAGTTATAATGGGACTCCAGAAAACTTTCGATGCATTTAGTCAGTTCTTATCCATAAATCTTGTGCAATTTTTTTTTAACCTACTCTATGCAGTTTGTTCCCGAGTTTTCTTTTATCTCGTAGTTTAGCCAGTGATTTATATTCTTCACTCTTCGTTCAGTCGCTTTTATCCTTTCTCAACACTGCATCTCCAAAATTTTTCAACTGCTTGACAGTGGTAATGAAGAATAACTGTAACTGCTGATGAAACATGGTTACAGTAGTCATTTTATTCAGTTAAACTCTTTGCAAAACTTAACTCGGACACCATCTTAATCATTGATTACCACTCTTCCCAAATATCTTTGCTTCTGTGGTAGTTCTTGCATCTTAATCCCAAGCAACTACTTCATCCCAACAGTTCGTTTCCTCTTAACTTTCTCATCAATCCGCCTCTTCCTTTAAGTGAAAAGTTTGACAAAAATCGTTAACCACCCGTGGATGAATCAAACTTAAGAGCGATTCTACCCATTAAAGGACAAAACTTGCCAAAACTCCTTTCTTCCATTATCATAAATACGGCATCCATCACATCCTTTCTCCTTTAGTGATGTTGTAACCATCTCTTAACGAGATAATTGTCATCTTTGTTAAAATCACATTAGCATAATTTTGACCACGTCAATTTTTAGAATTTTTAATTTAAAGTTAGTTAAATAAATAAAGAGGAAAAAAAATTAAATAAAATTTGATGGCAAACATAAGTAACTCGAAAGTAAGAAAATTGATTAAATTTTCTACTTTTCTAAGAATCTTGGTGATTGGGGAATTCTTTATTTAATTTGAAACATAATTGAGTTTGTAGATAATAGTTAAGAGAAAAGTTAAAGTTTCTAATCAAACTTTTAAAGAATTGTAGTTTTCTCCTTAGCGCTGTTCATCTCTACGACTCCAATAGCGTACCAAAGCTTGTGCATCGTTGACAGAACTTATGATGTGCTGAAGAAACGTGTAAAAGAGTTCAGAACTTTAGCAATATGGCATGAACGACAACCTCTCTTATCGCAGTCAAGAAGTTAGCAGAGCAGTTTGGCATCCTGATTTTTTAAATTAAAAAGATGCGGAGCACTCACATTAAAAAAAAAAAAAAAAAAAACGAGAGTTTTCGGCAAAGAATGCGTAATTCGATCCATTGGAGCAAAAATACATGATATTAAAAATTTTTAGATAATAATATTTCAGTAGAAACGTCACGTCGGTTCATGATTATATATATATATAAAGGTATATATAACCGTTTCCATACCTAAAATGTTTCTACTACAATATTACTTTCATCTGTCAAGTTGACACGAAGAACGAAAAGTTTAGCAATAATTTCTGTTTCTTCACTCTCACTTATTGCAAACATGCAAGATGTAGAAGGTATGATTTACAAGAAACTGCGTAAAGTCGATTGACGGCCGTTCGTGACCCTGTTTGTTGGTCTATCACGCGACGATCGGTGTAAAGGAATTACGTGATTCTAGGCACGTGAGCGGTGCGTGATACCTCACGCTCACCACCAGTACAACTTGTCTAGATAAACTATCGAAGTTCTAACGCCTTAGCGTGAAGATAATCGTGTTATATTAGACAAGTCCACACTTTATAAAACGATCTTGACGTATTGTGAGCGGTATTTTCTTCGATGTGATACCTGTGCAACGTATATCCAGATTGTGTGCCCGATCGAAACGCGATCGAAACTTGGCGGAAAGAGAAAATGTCCTGAACAAGATGTATTGAAATGACTACGCTAGTCAAGATTCTGTCATGTGCATGCGACTGATGTTGATAGAGTTCATGAAAGATCGATAAATAGCGTTATATTTGTTATTGACTTTCGTTCTATTTTTTCTTTCGAGTGGAAATGCCAACTTGTTTCGTTACATCCATGAATTATGCTGATTAATCGCTTTTAGAATTCTTTAAATGTCGTGGAGTCGTTCGAATGTTGTTTTTTTACGTCTTCTCGAATGATATATTTAAAGACAAAAATTAAAAATTCTTTTTTTATAGAATTCTGCACGAAAGAAAACAAACTGATTTTCTCGAGTTAAACAGAAAACATGTTAAAAATAGAGATTATAATAGTGAAAAATTTTGTTATGTTAGTCATACTGACAAGGTAGAATAGGTAAATTACATCTAGTTAGAATGCAAAACAAATAGTTGGACTAACTATACATGTTTTCTCTAATTAACTAGATCTAACACGACACGCTGATGTCTGAATAGATAAGTTGTTGATGCATAGCAACTAGATATCTTTGTTGATTTACAAGATATTCAGTTAGATTGCCTAATTAATATAACTGAATGGTTCCTTAGTTAGATATCGTAAAATACCTTAAAGATTAGTCAAGATAATTTAACATACTTATTCTACAACATAGCCTATCTGGGAAGTCTACCTGGAAATTTTTTAGTTTAACTAAACATCAAGATGTCTATTAAACTTTAGTTAACTAGATGTAACTATACATCTTGATGCATGGATAGAAAAGACCTTTATGTACACTAAGATAGCTAGTTATATTAACTAACTTGTGTATCTGAACGTCAAGATATCTAGTTAGTTCTAAATATCTTAAAAATTAGGATAATTTAACATGTCTGACTCTACTACATATTCTAGCTGCAAGTCTATCGTCTTCTCTATTTAAAAATTTTTTAGTCTAACTAACATAAAGATGTGTATTAAAATCTAGCTAACTATATCTAACTATATATCATGATGTCTAGATAGAAAAATCCTTTACGTAGAATAAGATACCCAGTTATACTAGTCTAATCTAACTAAACACCTTGTATATCTGAACATCAAGATGTCTAGTTAGATCTAGTTGTCTAAATATAATATCGCGACTAGTTTAGTCAAAGTGATTCGATATTTAGTTAGATATATTAGACTAGTTAGCTATGCAAACTAGCTATCATCTGGCTAGTAGATGCTAGTTTGCATTGCTGACTAACTATAATCTGGCTTTCAAGATGTAACTAGATATCTTGAAATTCAGATAGAAAGGTTATCTAAAGTATTTATGCTAGACAAGATGTTAAACTTGCTAGTTAGACTTGTTAAATTATCATAACTACTCTTGTAAACTATCCAGATATATCTAGATAGTTTACGAGTGTAGTCGTGAAATTTTATATGTCTAGATCTATAAAATTAGCTAGAGAACACGAACTTGATATCTAGAAAAATAAAAAAATAGTTTTTACACTTATTGTTACTATACGTTACATGCTTAGAAGTTTCAATAATAGAAATCGAAGAGAGGAATATAGAGATATGTAAAAATTTAATGTGGAGAAGCTGATTTTTTGTAAACAGATTATATATCTACATGTCATTTTTCATCATCCTCCTTCCTACCTCTAATCTAAAATCCAAATTTCTCAAAATTTTCGATTCTAATTTGCCTTGGGGATTTTTTTCCGATATTCCTCCCCTTCTATCAAGAAGTAACTGGTGTATCACGAACCCTTTGGGAGAGCGCATACGCTTGACAAGAAGAGACAGGCAGATGTCACGAAACACAGCCATGACTCACACTTAAACGTTAATAAATGCAGACGTCACAGTATGACGACGTATGCCTGGGGCATACGTCGTACCCCTTCATCTCTCGGTTCTCTCTTTTTTTTAGCCCCCTTTCTGATAATTTCCCTTCTTTGTCGGCAGTGTGGTAGATGAGATTAGTTTTCTGTTAGGTGTCCCGGCATTTCTATCTAGACTTATGGGAAGGGTTGTCTGGGAACTGTGCTACCTACCGCTACTTTCAACTTGAATAATTTATAGATGGAATGACACGTCTATGTTGTTGAGTCATGGACGTTTGCATATATGCATCTATGCACATTGAGGGGTGCACCTGACCGCAATTCTCTTGCGGTTTGAAGAGGGTTTGGAGCAAAAAAAATGGCGGCGAAACAAAGGGTAAGCTTATTTTATCTTTTATTCAATTTATGGTTTGATGTATGCAGCACAGATAATAGGATAAATAAACTGATTTCGATAGGATGACGGATAAATTGGAGATATTCTTTTCGGAAGTAAATTTTATTACAGATCTGGAATGGATAGTGTAGATGTTCGAAAATTACTCTGCTACTACATATAGTACTGCTTTGCTA
>WUQG02424004.1:0-14915 GCA_011317285.2 Androctonus mauritanicus | reverse complement strand
CTCTGGAAGAACGTTTTGCTGAGTTGATTCTATCCCCGGAAGAACCCCTTGCTGACTCGGTTCTGTTTCCGGAAGAACTTTCTTCTGAATTGATTCTGCCTCCGGAAGGATCCCTTGCTGACTTGATTCTATTCTTGGAAGAATTTTTTCCTGACTTGATTCGTCTGTGGCATAGCCGCTTGGCTGACCGGTGGTGTAACAGCTTTCTCTCTTGGTTTGAAAATCGGTATGCGGAAGGTTTGTGGAGCCAAGTGACATTTCCCATTTTTCGTAATAACTGAAAAAACATTAAAAACCAAAAAAATGCATTTTTTTTCTTTTGGGCGAAAGAGGGGGCAGGTTATGTTATATTTTTAGGGCTTACCCTCTTTTAAATCTCCGTAGATTATTCTTAGTTTCAAGCTTCTAATTTTATTTTTATCCTCTGGCTTCCCATGTTCACGATCCAAATGGTTTCTAATTTTTGCCGCAAGACCTAGTTCTGTGACATCTGTTACGTAATTTTCACAATTGTTTACCAGACATAAGAAACATCTAAATATTCTTGGTGGGACGTTGGCCTGCCCATATCCTTTAACGATCTGTTCGTATACAGCTCTTGTCAGTGGCGACATATCTGTTTGAAAAATAAACAGAAAATATATAAAGATATATTTTTTGTTAAAAAGAAATAATTAATTTCAAAAACATAAATAATTTCCAATCGTTATTGGATGTTATTAAATCACTACTTTAATTATTTAAATTTATCAAGAGTTGGTGGTTAACTTTATCTTTTTTCTTCTTAACTGATATTATCATATAAATCATTTTTGAGAAATATTCATCGACTTTTTAATATAATATGTTGTAAGTCTGCAACAAAAACAAGATTGAAATTAAATTTATATTAAATAATTTTTTTATCCATAAAACAGATCTTTTATCCATATGTTGCATCGATATTTTTTATCCACACAATATAAAACATATATTGTATTTATTATTTTGTAATTAATAGTAATCATTCCTAATTATAACTGTGGTTGAATTTAATGATATTCATAGATTTAAGTGATAAAATGCGGACAATTTTGTATATAATATAAACTACTCTACAATATAGACTAGTTTTATTTTAAAAATTAAATTTTTATGATTGAAATACTATTTGCTAATATTAGATATTTTTTTAATTTTTATAAAAAAATTAAATTACATGAATTATTTTATAATGATGAAAGGAATTGTATAAATTATAATATACTCCAGCCCAGCTTTGGATCTAGGGTGAGGCGAGTCAGGCAGTCGCCTCTGACGAAAATTATCAGGGTCGCGATAATGCACTTGCAATTTCGTATACAAGCAAAAGGCTTAAATATATTTTCTCGGCAATATTTTGTGCTGTACAGTCGGTGTAGAAAGACATAATTCTTTATTTTTTTTAACGAATAATACTTATCTCGAGAGAGAGACAGAAACCAATGCTAAATAAATTGATTAATTGATAAACAATTATTAATGATTTTGCCTGGTTGAAATTAAGAAAAACTAAACTATAATTCATATTTATTATATCAAATACAGTTCATTTTTTACATTAAAACTGTATTTATTATAAATGTAGTTTTAATATAACAAATAGTTAACACACATTTTGTTAACTATTTGTTATTTAGAAAAAAACGAATAATTCTTTTTATATGTTTCTCAGTGACTATGTATCTGATGTCAATGCATTCCCGGTTCCAAAATATTGCATATCTTTAGGTATTAATGCGCACGAGTGAAGAAGAGAGAGAGAGAGAGAGCACCACTTTCTAATGTTGCCTCAGGTGCTAAATAACTACATCCGGCGTGGGTCCAGCGTACAGTTTGCGATTTCCTATTTTAAAAAGGAAGTTCTTAATCACACTCCATTTATATTATAAATTATGTGTATTCGGCTTATAATTAAGAGCAACTCTGTTTAAAAACAAACTACTTTTCGAAATTCGCTTCAAATTATTCAGTTATTCGAAGAGAGAGGCAGAAATATGAAGAAAATATTCGCAATTTTTATTTTATTTATTATGAACTGGAGTGATCGAGCCTTTACTAAAGAGAAAATTGGCGAATGGCTTTGCTGTAATACTAATTTTATTTGTTTAATTTTATGAAAGTTATTTACATTTTTATTATTTTAATTTTTACAGCTTTAACTGACGAAGAGTTGCTGACATTTTTGACATTTTATTACGATCAGAGTCCAATAATATTCGAAAGGTTTGAAATATGTTAATAATTTATATGTTTCTCTTTTAGTTATAGATTTAAGAAGTTTTTTAATAACTTAGAAGAAATTTATGGTGCTTTTAGGAGGCTCATATAATTCAACAATGTGTTAATGAGTTTTACGGAAAAACTGAAATAATATCTTCAGTGTTACTAACTAAATTTTATAATTTTGAGGAGAAAGAAAAAGTAAGATCTCTGAACATACAAATTAGAACATTTTTTAACATAATTACCTTTTCGTCATTATACGTTAATAAATTTCTGCATTAATAAATTTCTATATATGTTGCTTTTAATTTTATTTCTATTAATCAAATAGAATTATTTTATAGAATACAAGTGCTCCTTTACTTACGAATACTATTATTTACGAAGATGAAATTTCATTTTCAAATTTCACGAAATTTCCAAAATTCTTTATTAATTTTTAATGTTATGATAGCAAAATGTTCTAGTAACCAATATAATGTGAGATGCACAGTTAGCTAGCATACCCCGGAAGTATTTCAAGATGGCGGCGATTATACAAAAAATTTCTCCCATTATATTCGGAACTTTCATTAAAATCTCTGAAGTAACAAATCTTGTATTCATATAAATACAAAATATGTTACAATGAACAGTATATAAAGTTATTTTAGTACTTTCGGAGATAAAATAAGAGCAATAACTGTATTACGGAACAAAAGTTACGTACTAATTTTGTTCGTTTCTATAGGAGGACTTATATTTTAATTGTTTAATCGATTGTAATATTTTTAGTTGTTTTTTTATTGAGAATTGTTCATATAAACAACTCATTCTCATATATATTTAGATAGAAAGTTGTTATGATATGAAAAGCAAAGTAAGTTACCAACTTTTTGAAAATTTATTTTTCTTTGTTTGATAGAAAATTCATCGATTTATTTTTTGGTAGGAATTGGAAGAAGAAACATTGAAGTTAACATCAAACATATAACTTATATGCATTTTATCATTGTCTTGATATCATTTTGAAAAGAAAAGATTTCTGAATATGAATTGCAGAATGCAATTCTGTATTTATATATGTATCTAAATACAGTAAGTTATTGCATTCTTCAGTTTTTGCATTTAAATATCTGCGATTCCATTTCAGAACTCTAACATGACTAAAAATTGTGTAAAAATAAATCTTGAATAAAATATGAGTTTTATATCACCATTACCAGTTTTTTTACTATATTTATGTAGTTTAAATATGTTTTATCGCAGAACGGAATTACCAAATCTTAATTTATTTATGAAATATTAGGGAAGTTTCAACAAATTCCTTCATTATCATAATCGGTCGTAAGATTAAATTTAAAACTTAAATTTGACTAAACACAAATCGTTTTCATACAAGTGAGAAGAATTTCGTTGTATATTTAATTCATATATTATTTTTAATAAAATAAAAAAAAACTATAACAATTTTTCAGTAGCTAAAAGGAATGGAAGAAATTCTATACATCTGAATATCGTATTTTCTAAATTTAAATGAAAGAATCTTAAAAAAAGAGATAAATGTTTATATAGTATTAAGAAATAGTGTCGTATTGATTAAACAGTCAGAGCTAAATCAAAGAAAATTATCATTTTAATCATTTAAAATTAAATATAAGGCGATAGATACCTTATCAGAAATTTAACAAATAAGAAGTCACTGAACGGCAAGGCGGAAGACGTGGACGGTCTCTTCTTGGAAGAAGAGAGGGTGTTTTATATCTTCTCATAAGTTCGGATGTGCTTTATTTGACCAGTCGAAGTGGTTATGGGATAATTCATGTTTTTTTCACGTGATCTGATATTCCGAAATTTAATGATTATTGGCTGATTTGACATGGCCATTATTCTTTGCCTTATCCGCCATTTTTGAGAGAAATTGAACTGTAACTCTACATGATAAGCTCTATATATAATAACATCTTGAATAATTTTGCCATACATTTTAAAAACATCCATAGTGAACAAATTTGCATGGGTAATGACCGAAATATAAATTCTTAAATTACCTTCAGATGATTAAATTGTAACATCCTACAATAAGAAATATTCTGTAATCTAGAAATGCGAGATCTCCCGTTTATTATGTTTATTTAAACTCTATTGTCTTGTAAAATCTATGTAAATAGAGAATCAAGAGGTTCGCCATAACAACACATTTTAAAAATTGCAAAATTCGACAAAAAAAGAGTGGTCTTTCTTCTCTTCCTCCTCTCCATAGATACCTCTATAGAACCGTCAACAGATATAGGTAGAATATAAATATTTCTCAGATTAATCGAGTCCCTTAAAAATTTCAACACTATGAGAGAAAATAAAAGAGAGAAATGGGAAGTCCGTTTTCCATAAATACCTCTACATATCACATTTTTTAACCGCTTCTGATTAACTTTGGAATATGTATATAAACTAACTGAATTAAAATTTAAAAATTTTAGCCGAGTTGGACTAAAATTGAAAGTGTAGAGAATATGATTCTCTTCTCTAGATATTCCTCTAGATCACATCTAAATATGGAATATAAATGTTACTTATGTTAGTTAAGGCTTTTTGAGGAATACAGCCGAATAGGGCCAAAATGAGAAAAGTAGAGGTCTTTTCATCACGAATTCTTCTATTGGTCATATCGTTCAATCGATTTCAACCAAATTTGATATAACCTAGTATAAGTATATTTATTATTTTACTAAATTGTTCCTAAAAATCTAATTATATTTAATGATGTATTAAAATATTGTTATTAAAATTTTTTCACAGAAAAAAAACGGTTTTCATCTAATTGATAGCCCATCAAAAATGGTTAATATATAAAAAATAAACCAAATATAGCAACCAATATATATATATAATAATTTAGATCCGGCTACTTTAGTTGATGTTAGTGTTTTATTTTCTTAAATCAACAGCGAAGTAGCGGCATCCAACTAGCAACAAATGTAGATGATGGTACTTGAATAACGATTTAAGAAAATAAAACAATAACATCAACCAAAAATAGCCGCATCTATATTGTAATAAATATTCTAATTTTTTACATCAGTTCCGATGTAAAATTTCATTTTCAGGTAAAAATTTTACGTCGTAAATAAATTACGTCGGTAATTGACGTAAAACATTTTGCGTCTATTTTTGGTTGATGTTATTACTTTATTTTCTTAAATCTTTAATCAAGTAGCCTCATCTACATTTCTCGCAAATTAGACTTCCCTTACCGACTTAATACCGACGTAAAATTTTTTACTTCGGTATTTAGTCGATACTTACCGACGTAAGGAATTATTTTTTTACAAATTTTCTTGGTGGTATTGTTATATTCGAAATGTCTGATAATAAATAAAGTACCTTCAGATATTGCAATAAAAATACATGAATTTCCTTGATTGATTAATTCTTTATTCGGGATTTTAAAGTCATCCTTTTATCAATATTTACAAAATTTTTATCATTTTTAATTAATGAATGGAATGAAAACAATAAAATAAAGTATATCACTGAAACGGTATTTTAAAGTTGAAAATGACCAGAAATTGCAATAATAAATAAAAAATTATTTTTATTAAAAGAAATAATTAAATTCTAGAATCTTATATTTTCTAATCATTAGCGGATGTTTTAAATGAATTCTTTAAACAATTTTATTTATCAAATGTTGGCAGCTTTTCTCCTTAGTTAAAAGCTGATAAGGAAACTTAATATATTTTTTATTAACTTACAATAATTTACAAAAAATTAATAATTATAATAATTGATATATAATCGATAAAAATTAATTGATTCTTAACAGAGTAGTAATTTTGATTTAATTTAATAAAACTTGCAATTTTTAATTAAGAATGCAATCATCGATAATTTTACTCAAATATAAGAGCAAACACTGCCATACAGTCTTTCTAAAGGTGTTTAAATTGTTAAATTTTCTATAATTTTAATAACTTTTCATATGTAAACATTTTTCTCTTAATTTAAAAAAATAATAATTAATTTTTAAACGAGACGATAGAACTTTAATAATTTAGGAAAAATAAATTTCTTTTTTTAATTATATAGGTTATAGAATTTATCATGAATTATTTTGTAAAAGTGACTTTTCTTCTCATAACTATTATATCAAGAAAATAATTTTAAGAATATTATTAATTAAATAATAATTAATTATATTTTTCTGAATTAAAAATAGAATTTTATAAAAAAATTTACCGGTTTCATTTCTATTATTTCCTTAATTCAAGGAAGAAGTTATTAACGTCATCCAACATGTAATAAAAATTAATATATAGCTGCCTTCTTAGAAGATATCATTTTATCAAACGGAATTACTTTCGTAAACACAATTAAGATTAACTAACAATCAGAAGAAGAAATAAAAAGTATGAAGAAAATAATCGCAATCGTATTTTTTGCAATTTATAGAAACTAGATAGCATCCTGATAAAAGATGTCGACGTTATATTGAATAACAAATATGACGTAAACCATGGAGATCTTGAATCAAGCATGTCATTAAAGCTTGTCAACTGTTTTATTCTTAAGCGTTTTATAATTAAAATGTTTATTTTCATAAATTAAATTTTTATCTTAAATAATTAAAATAAATTAAATAAAATAGAAATTGCTTAAAGAAAAGATATACCATCTATCAAAAAATCGTCGTTTTTTAAATATTCATTTTCTTTTTTGCCTCTGTAAATTTATAACGTTTAGAATTTTGTTTTTGATATGTCCTAAAATCTATCTGCGTATCAAATTTGAAGTTTATGAATCCAGTAGTTAAGACTAGGAATTCCTACCATTCTCTTATTTTCAGACTGTCTAGCGTACAATATAGGTATTTAATAGATAAAACATGGATTTTTGTTATATTCAATTAAACTGAGAAAACGTTTTTGAAACGTGGATCAAGTCAAAGGGAAAAGTACCTGCAGGATGCATCATAAAAGATCTTGATTAATTTTGCGATTTATTGTACCATATGAAAGAGAGAACCGGGAGCAACAAAACAATCGCGAGATTCTCCTATGCTGATTACGTTACTAATTTTGTGCTATTTGCCCAAGTAATATCTTTCTTCGCATTTTGTTGTAACTTCGGAATCTCTGTTTAAAAAATACCATGTTTGATTAACTGTCTGTTCTGCACCGTTTGATTAAGTATTCAATTTGGCCTCTCGACTTCTCTTGATTCTGAAAATAACATTTGATAACCCACGATCGTGATTGCTTTATGGAGAAGATCGTTTTGTTGTTGCAACGAGAATACCATCATTTAAATCCATTAACATAACCTATAAATTCACTTAAAATATAAATATGGTTATTAATACTAGGATGTCGATATGATGATGGATAAGTATTCTCACATAAATTGTATTGAGCACCTGAAATTCAAAGTAATAGATCACCTGGAAAAAACATTAATTATCCTTTAACTCTTTCGACCGGTTAAATAAAGCACATCCGAACCTATGAGAAGATATAAAACACTCTCTCTTCTCCCAACGGGAGATAGTCCACGACTTCTGCCTAGTCTTTCAGTAACTTCATGTTTGTTGAATATCTGATAAGGTATCGCCTTATGTTTAATTTTAAGTGAATAAACTGATAATTCTCTTTAATATAATTCTGAGTGTTTAATAAATACGACACTATTTCTTTATACTGTATAAACATCTATCTCTTTTTTTAAGATTCTTTGAATTTTTTTTTAAATATAGAAAATAGGATATTCAGATGTACAGAATTCCTTCCGTTCCTTCCATCTACTGAGAAATTATAACAATATTTTTTATTTTATTAAAAATAATACATATACTAAATATCAGGTGAGAACGAAATTCTTCTCACTTGTATGAAAACATTTTCAATTAGTCAAATTTAAATTTTAAATACATTCTTACGACCGATTATGATAATAAAGGACTTATCATAATCAGTCGTTTCATCAGTGTTGAAACTTTTTAAAATTTCGTAAATAATTTAAGGTTTCACAATTCCGTTTTGCGATAAACATATTTAAATTTTATGAATATACTACAAAAACTAGTAATAGTGCTATAAGACTCATATTTTATTCAAAATTTATTTTTACACAATTATTAGTTATGTCGAAATACTGAAATGAGATCGCAGTATTTCAATGCAAAAAATTGCAAAATATAATAAGTTACTGTATTTACATAAGCCCTTTTTGTTTAAAAATGATTCCAAGACAATCATAAAATGAATCTATATGTTTCTTCTTATCTTCAGTGTTTGCTTCTTCCAATTCCTGGCAAAAAAATAAGCTGATGAATTTTCTATTAAACAAAGAAAAATAAATTTTAAAACGGTTCATAACTTACTTCGTTTTTCATGGCATAACAACTTTCTACCTAAATATATATGAGCATTAGTTGAATTATGTGAACAATTCTCGATAAAAAAATCAACTAAAAATATTACAATCGAGTAAACAAACTAAAATATAAGCACTCCTATAGTTACGAACATAATTAGTACCTATCTTTTGTATGTAAATCGGGATGCTTGTAATACAGATATTGCTCTTATTTATCTCCAAAGATATTGAAATAACTTTATATAATGTATTTCTTATTTTAGAGATTTTAATTAAAGTTCCGAATATAATGCGATTAATTTTTGGTATAATCGTCGCCACCTTGAAATACTTCTGTGGTATGTTAGCTATCTGTGCATCTCATATTATATTAGTTACTAGAACATTTTGCTATCATAACACTTAAAATTATTGAAGATTATTGGAAATTTTGCGAAATTGGAAAATGAAATTTCACCTTCGTAATAATAATGTTAGTAAGCAGAAGAGCATCTGTATTCTATACGATAATTCTATTTGATTAATATTTAAGTAAAATTAAAAGGAATATATTGTATATAGAAATCTATTAATGCTGAATTTTATTACGAAATGACGAAAAAGTAATTATTTATTTATAAGTAATTATTACTTGACGAAAAACTAATTAAGCTTATTACTTTTTCGTCACTTCTTCGTTATGCTAAAAATTGTTTTAATTTGTATGCCAAAGATCTTACTTTTTCTTTCTCCGGAAAATTGTAGCATGCAGTTAATATAACTGAAGTTAATATTTCAGTTTCTTCGTAAAACTGGTTAACACATTGTTGCGTTATATTCGCTTCCTAAAAATAACATAAATTTCTTCTAAGTTATTAAAATCTTCTTAAATCTATAACTAAAAGAGGAATATATAAACTATTAACATATTTCAAACCTTTCGAAATATTATTGGACTCTAATCGTAATGACATCTGAATAATGTGAGCAACTCTTCGTCAGTTAAAGCTATAAAAATTAAAATAATGAAAATGTAAATAATTTTCATAAAATTAAACAAATAAAATTAATATTACAGCAAAGCCAGTCGTGAATTCTCTCTTTGGTAAAGGCTCGATCACTCCAGCTCATAATTAGTAAAGTCAAAATTGCAAATATTTTCTTCATATTCCTGATTCTCTGTTCGAATAAGTGAATAATTTGAAGCGAATTCCGGAAGGTAGTTTGATTTTAAACAGAGTTGCTCTTAATTATAAGCCGAATTCAGATAATTTATAGCAGAAATCGGATGTGATTAAGAACTTCCTGTTTTAAATAGGAAATCGCAAATAGTACATAGCTGCAGAGCCGTATCTAGATATTTTCTCATCTAAGGCAACATTAGAAAATGGTGCCCTCTATCCTTTTCACTCGTGCGCATTAATAGATTAACATATGTAATATTTTGGAACCAGGAATATAATGACATCAGATACTAATTTTTCCTGATTTCAACCAGCGAAATCAATAATACTATAATTACTAATAAATAATTTAATTAATAAATTTATTAATTGATTATAATATAATTATAATCAATTAATGAATTTAATTGGATTTGATGTCTCTCTCTCTCTCTCTCTCTCTCTCTCTCTCTCTCTCTCTCGATAAATATTATCCGTTGGAAAAATGCACCATTATGATTTTCTACACCGACTGTACAGCATGAAATATTGTCGAGATAAATATAATTAACTTTTTGCGTGTATATGAGATTGCAACTGCATTTTTGCGACACCTCATAATTTTGTTGAGAGGAGACTGCTTGACTCGCCTCACCCTAAATCCGACGTTGTGCTGGAATATATTTTATTTTATACAATTCTTTTCATTATTATAAAATAATTCAGATAATTTTATCTATATAAATACAAACGTAAATTCATTAAATATAAAATGTCATTGTAGAATTCTTACGACATTTTATAATTTTCCTAGTGAATCCTTTAATATAAACATACAGCAGGCATTTGATTAATTCTAAAGTACATAGAATTGAAGATAAACGAATTTTATTTACAATAATTCGTGCCTTTATATCATAAATTTAATCTTCATATCTAACAATTCACATTTCAATTCTAGTGATTTATATGCTGATCGTAGTTTTAGATAATATTAAAAGTAATATAAATTATTATTTTCTACTTCAAAAATAAAATTTATTAAAATAAATTTTTTTTTTATATATACGAACTTATTTACAAACGTGAAATTCATTTTCAAATTTCACGAGATTTTCAAAATCTCATCAATGATTTTAAATATTATGATAGCAAAATTCCCTAGCAACAAATATGATGCAAAATTACACTATTAGTTAACATATTATGAAAATATTTCAAGATGGCGGGAATTACATCAAAAATTCCTCGCGTTATATTCTGAACTTTTTATAAAATCTGTGTAATAAGAAACTTTTAATTCCTGCAATTGTGAAATATATTATAATGTATAGTATATAATTTTATTTAATTACTTTTGGAGCCAACATAACAGCAATGTCTGAGTTACGAAGAAACATTTAAGTTCCAAGCTAGAGGATCATTTGCTATCTGATATTTCTACATTTTTACGAGAGATATTGTTATATCATTTATCTAGCTAACTTATATAATTTAATGTGAATTCTGATTTATTTGTATAAATTACGAGGAGGAGTCGAAAGGTCTGCCAGGAATTTTGTTTTTCAAAATTTACAGGAATGGATGAAGAGGTAAGATGTTTTTTGAATCAACAATGTTTTCTATTTTTCTACATAATCACCGAGGCGTTGGATACAGCCGTCCCACCGTTGGATAAGGTGTGCGATGACCTTGTGAAAGAATTCGTTCGGTTGCATACGAAACCATTTTCGCACTGATGTCGAAGACAGACTCGTTGAGATCGACAGTGTTTTTGCCATATCCACAATCATCACACGTCTATTCGCTTTGATCATGTCGTCCAGAACAGTGATGTAGTTGTCAGCAATGGACTATCGCGACCTATCAGAACGTCTTTCATCCGTTAAATCAACACGACTTCTTGAAATTGGTGACACTATCAACGCACAGTTCTTTCTTTGGCACAGTTTTCTCCATACACGTTTACCATTTCCTGGCGAATCTCAGCTGACGTTTTACTTTTGGCCCACAGAAAATGAATAACAGTTCGCTCCTCATAAGTCGTAAACATTTGAATGGGGGTCGTCAAGTTCTCTCTATCATTTCTCTGCGTCTAAATCTCAATTGATCTGCTACCTATCGAATAAATGCCAAACAAACCAATAATTCCAATAGATCTCTCATATGAACTCCCAAACGTTCCGTTTTGAAAATAAAAATTACTGGCAAAGACTTTTCGACTCCTCTTCGTACAATGTCAAGAATAAATTACGGATACGTCAGTCTCAGATATTAATTTCTTAATGATTTACTTCTTTTTGACAGATTAATGCATTTATAGACGTGATAGAAATATCAGGAAACATGCATGATATTATTTATAGGCAAAAAATATATCAATTAATAATTGCTATAAATTGAACCACCAATAATGAAATGCTTATGAAGTAATAATGGCTTCCTTTCTATAATGGTGAAGTAATATAATAATATTTAGTCATAAATAAATTTATGCTCATATATCTTACTTCTTATATGGGATATATTTATTAAATTTTATTTCGCACTAACTTTTATAGACTGTAAGCTGTTATTATCTAGATTAGACACCAATAATCTGCAATCATCATAGTTTTACTAGAGCTGCGTCATCTAATTTTAGAAAAATATAATGTATATTAAACGGAAAAATTGTTTTTATATTTTTGTAACAATATTATTAAAAACATTTTTCATTGAAAGTCTATATTTCTAATACCAATATAGTTAAAATGAAAATTGCAGTTTACGCAAGAATTATTGCTCAGATATTTAGAACAAGCAAGAATACGCACGTTTTTCGGAATTTCAGGAACATAATACAGTTTATATAAGATTCTTATGCCATCCTCATGCCGACGTACTGGCTAGTAATAAAAACATTTACAGTTTAAGTGAACTTATAGGTCATGTTAATGGATTAAAATGAAACATTTCTGTTGCAACAAAAAAATGACCCTCTCCAGAAAGCGATCTGGAATTTATATAACCAATGTTAATCTCCGGATAAAGATTTGGCCAAGTTGGATCCTGATGGGACTAACTAATTATGTTTGATACTAGATACTAGAGGAACGCCTGCTGTCTGATATTCGTACCTTTTTATGCGAGATATTATAGATAGAGAGTTAAACTAACATAGTATTTTGTAACTTTTAAATATAGATTCTGAAGTTTCAAGAAAATACGACGGAAAATAGTTCTTAGGCAACTAGCACACAACTAGTAACATAATCAAAATAGGAGAGTTTTCTATGTTATGTTTTATGTTAGTTATGTTTTTTCGTTGTTATTGGTTCTCTCTTTCATATAATACGGTAAATCTGAAAATTAATCAAAAATCTTTATATTGTTTTCTAGAAATATTTTTCTTCTTAATTTGGTTCACGTTTCAAAACGTTTGTTCCTCTTAATTTAATTGAACATAATAAATAGCCATGCCTCTTATGTATCAAATACGTATACTATTTCTGGATAGCATGAGTAACTGAATAATAGGAATTCCCAGTTTCAATGGATTTATAAACTTCAAATTTGATACACGGATAGATTTTAGATCACATCCAAAAGAAAAATCCAAAAATTTGATTTTACACCGGTAAAAAAATGAAAATTTTAAAAAGCAATAATTTTTTAATAGATGGTGTATCTTTTCTTTAAACAAATTTTATTTTATTAAATTTATTTTAATTATTTAGGATAAATATTTTATTTATGAAAATAAACATTTTAATTATTAGGAATAAAACAATACTTAAAACCATTAAAAACATGGTTGATTCACCATCTTCACGGTTTATATCATCATATTTGTTAGTGAAAGTAACGTCGATATCTTTTGCCAGGATGCTATGTGGTTTCCATTTAAATAGTTTCCCTTTGTTAATCCTTTAATTTTTACTTACTTTCAGAGTTTTTAATCGACATAAGAGTTTTAAAAACAATTTCCAATATACTGGTCAGGTCATTTAGAAACATTTCCCCTATGGACAGAATGGGCCGTTTTTGTTTTAAATTGGCATCAATAATTTACTATTCACTATATTTTGTAACAATTACAACTTTTGCAAGGTATGGTAGTTGCCTTCATTATATATATTTTTTCAAATTTTTATAACACAGGCTAATATTTGAAAGTTAAAAAAAAAAAAAAAAAAACTGTTTACAAATGTTCCAAGAGTCCGTTGTTTTATCGTGGGCCACATATAATTGTACCTAGAACACCTTTAATTTCTGTTAAAAAAAGACAAATTTACATCAAGTTAAAAGGATAAATATGATTTGGGAAGAATTTATAAGCGTAGAAAAGAAGAAACATCATATTATAAACAAATACATTTATTTAATTAAAAAAAGTCAACAGATATCGAAACCAAAAAATAGATAGGAAATTCTATTTCTCCTCTTCTACAAATAATCGTATCAGACATCATGGCAATAATATCATCATCATTAATTTTTGAAATATCAACAACATTGGGCCAAATAAAAGTAGGTTTTTATTTTTTATTTTTCCATATTTTATAGTAATATTTTCTTGATTTATGGAAATAATTTGGCAAACATATAATGCTTTTTTTTGTTTTCGATTTTATTAAAACAACAATAGGCTAATTTATTTGATTGAAATTTGTTCTGTTCTGTTAACAAACAACTCTTAGGGAACATTTTTGCTTTTCCATTATTTTTTTAGTTTCTAATTTTGTAAATGAAACACAGTTATCTTTTGACTCATTTTTGGTCTTTTTTGGTGGAACTTTTTGAAATTGACTTATATATTCTAAAGATTTCAGATAATATCTTGTACGCGAAACACTGCAGCATCGAACAGATTTTATAAGAATCAATCCTAATTCGACCACTACCTTAATGGGACTTATCAAGTTTCTATATAAACATTGGGATAATTTTTTCTAAGTTTATTCCAAGACATCAAAAAACTATAGACAGTTATTTTGTAAAATTGTAAAATTTATTAGCTCATATTAACTTTATTTATAAATATAATTATATTTAAATTTATAAATATAAGAATATAAATTTTAATTATTAACATAAATAAATTACAAGGAACTGTTTTAATAACGAAGTTTATATCTTGGACTATGGTTCAAGGTATAAACTTTTCATTATTAAAGCAGTTCTTTTCGTCCA